>CAUYRT010009497.1:0-76673 GCA_963574885.1 Lepilemur ruficaudatus | reverse complement strand
GATTCCCTGCTGTGCTGGGGGAGCTGAGCCTTGCCTTCAGCCAGTCTGCCTGCCTGGTTGAGAGAGGGGCGAGGAGAGGAACTGGGCTCCCCCGCAGCCTCTGCCCTGGATGGTCACGGCAGGTGCTGACTTGTTTACCTCGCCAGGGCCTTTGTCCTGATGGCTGCGGAGATCGGGCTGTGGGTGATCCTGCGTCCAGGCCCCTACATCTGCAGCGAGATCGACCTCGGGGGCTTGCCCAGGTACGCGGGGCTGTGAGGGGCTCCAGTGTAGCTTCAGGGTCCTGTGTGCTGGTGCAAAATGCTCACAGACATAAGTCTAGTTTTGCTTTTAAATTATAGTTTCCATTCTGTACTGAATTTCCTTTTCAGAAAAAGTGGCACCCAAGGGGGTCATTTTGGATGTTGTTGCAGTCACTGCCCTAGTAAGGTCATGTGGATTTCTTCATGTGGCAGGCAGCAGCAGAAGGGTTGGCCCTCCTAAGGGATTTCATTCTTCCAGGCTCTGCTGGGGAGCTGGGACCGCAGGAGGATCATGTCTGCTCTGGCACTCACTTTCCCCGTCTTCACAAGGGGCAACCCAGCCCTGCTCTGTGTATTTCTTGGGGATCTTATTAAACATGTTTTGAAGAGTCCAAGTATTTTGATAAGGTATGAGAGAAACCAATCATGCTTACTGTTTCATCTTTACATCCCAGGCCCTAGGTAACACTTTTTTTTTTTTTTTTGAGACAGAGTCTTACTCTGTTGCCCGGGCTAGAGTTCCGTGGCATCAGCCTCACTCACAGCAACCTCAAACTCCTGGGCTCAAGCGATCCTCCTGCCTCAGCCTCCCGAGTAGCTGAGACTACAGGCATGCGCCACCATGCCCGGCTGATTTTTTCTATATATTTTAGTTGGCCCATTAATTTCTTTCTATTTTTAGTAGAGACGGGGTCTCACTCTTGCTCAGGCTGGTCTCGAACTCCTGACCTTGAGCAATCCACCCGCCTGGGCCTCCCAGAGTGCTAGGATTACAGGCGTGAGCCACTGCGCCGGGCCCCTAGTTAACACTCTTGCTGGATGTAGCCTTGGCTGATGTGGGTACAGTATTCTGCGGCTGGACAGGAAATCTGGTCAGGAATACGTTGAGACCACACTCATTCCCCGCCCTCATCATTACTGCCATGAAGATTTCCTTGTTAATAGGCGTAATCTTTCCCTTCTCACTGGTAGACTGGGCTCCCCACCCTATGCTGCCCCAAGGGGGAGAAGGCTGATGTATTCCCTTCGTGCTCCTGTTCTCCTGGTTTCCAGCGCGACCTGCCCTCAGGGGCCAGCGTCTGATCCAGGTCCTCCATCCCCAGGGCTAGTTCCTAGCTGGCAGTCGTGCCCTGGACAAGGCTGTGAGCACAGCCAGCACGCCGTGCCCTCCCTTCCCCCCGGATTAGGGATCTTTGTGCCACAGTCAGCGATTTCCTCGGGCTCAGCTGGAGCCGGGCACAGGAGGACAACAGGGTTTAATGGTCTTAGCTCAGAAGCAGAGGGGAGCTCCGGCACTCAGACCCCCACCCCCTGCTGTGGCACCTGCCCACTCATGAGAGGGGACATGTGGGGCACACCCTGGGAGAAACCTGCCCCCTTTGATGAAAAACGGAATGTGGAGGTGTCAGTCTGGAGGAAACTGCTCTCTCCTCATCCGTTGTTTTACCGACATAAACTGGATAATTCCCTGACCTTGTTCAGGACTCCCAGATCAGGGCCAGAGTGTCCAGAGCCTTCCATTAGAAAGCGTGAGTGCTTTCTCAGACCTTTACGTGAGAAGAAGTCCCTTGACTCCAGCTGAGGAACCACTCCATGGTGTTGTGTTTCTCTGGAGGGTCTGGGATCACGACAGGCAGGCTGGAGAAAGAGCCCTGCACAGCCGATAGGGCCAATGCCAGCAGTCAGCGTGCTGGCGTGGACAGCGGCCAGACCTTGGGCAGCTCCTGGCAGCCTCCCCGTCAGGCTTGTGTTTGTGGATGATGCCGGAAGGTTGTGTCCGTGTCCTTTTCCAGCCCCAGTGATGCCTAACCCTTTTACCTTCCCCCTTTGTACTGGGATCGTAGAATCAATGCTTGAAAACTGGGCCTGGGAAAAGCTTTTCTCACTGCTTGGCAGCCAGCCCCTGTAGCCGTGAAGCTGGAAATGAGCTTCCCTGAGGGCTGCGTCTTTGGGACGGAAAGCCTCAGGAGTGCAGGTGGCAGCTGCACATGTCAGCTTGTACAGTCTCCCAAATCCAGGCTGAGTGAGGCGGCGGTGGGAACAGGTCATTCCTGAGCACTCCGCCACCAGCCGGCCACAGCAGACCCACGGCCGTGACGCTAATATCCTCTCCCCTCCCTTTTCACTCCCAGCTGGCTACTCCAAGACCGTGGCATGAGGCTGAGAACAACCTACAAAGGCTTCACCGAAGCAGTGGACCTTTATTTTGATCACCTGATGTCTAGGGTGGTGCCACTCCAGGTACAAGCAAAGCGACTCTTCATTGATCCTCATCTGTCTTCCCACTTTTTTTTCAGCACAGGAACACACTCTTCGGTCTTGACCGCAATTGCAGTCAGTTGGAATGGCTTGCAGTAGTTGTCTTTCAAAGATCTGTGTGTTTCAGTGTTGTCTCAGGTGGGCACAGTGCTAAAGGACACACAGGTGTAAGGGTTCACATGGCTCCATGCAGTGCTGGAGCTGCACTTGCAGTGAGTAGACATGGACGTTTTGATAACCGAGAATACTTGTCTGTCAGCGTCCCAGTAGCACAGTGGCTCAGTTCTGCACAGAGAGGAGCACATGTGGATCAGCCCTTGCGTACAAGACAGCAGGACTTTTTGTAAATTCTTCTTGTAAATTACAAAATTCTAGTTGATGACTTTTCAAGGTACTTCCCTCTGCTACCAAAAAGGTGCTGCATGGTATACATTTGCTATTGAAAACATATGTGTTAAAATAAATTTTAGGGGGAAAGAAGTATTTTAACATTTCACATAATAATTGGAAGCAACAGAAAAGCAGGAATGTTAAAAACCAATCCAGTTGCTTGTATGAAAACATGAAGAGTGACTCTGAGAAATTAGTACATCAATAAAAAATTAGTACATCAGTAAAAATTACACTTAAGTCAATAGTTTGACTCAGCACACATAAAGAGAACTGCCAGATAAAACACAGAATACCCAATTAAGTTTGAATTTCAGATAAGCAATAATTTTGCTTGGTATAAATATAATAATTTATATTATTATAAATATAAATATTATTATATTATTATAATAATTTTTTTGGTATAAATATATCCCAAGTGTTGTATGGGCCATGCTTACACTGAAACAATTATTTGTTGTGAATTTAAATTTAACTGGTTGTCGTGTGCTTTTATTTATTAAATCTGGCAGCCCTAATCATGAAAGAATCAAGAAGCCGGGCAATTTTTAGCCAGGGTTGTGCGGGGAAGATGAGGTTGCAGACATGATTCAGCAGGTTATAGCAGCAGGGGGCCAGTGCCCGAGGTGGCTGGGGGACCGTGGGGAAGGCCACCCTGGGAATGTGGCTTTGAGGCACTCGTAGACATGGAGATGAAACACCAAGGCTTTTTCTCCCCTGGGTATGACATATTATTTTATTTTATTTATTTTTTATTGTAGTAAAGAATATATAACATAAAACTTGCCATTTTGACCATTTTTTAAGTTTACAGTTAAGTGGCATTAAGTACATTGACATTGTTGTGCAACTATCACCACAATCTTTGTTCAGGCTACTATAACAAAGTACCATAGACTGGGTGGCTTACACACAACAGACATTTATTTCTCACAGTTCTGGAGCCTGGAAGTCCAAGATCAAGGCACCGGCAGATTTGGTGTCTGGCGAGGGCCCTCTTCCAGGGTACAGATGGCTACTTCTTGCTGTATCTTCACATGGCAGCAAGAGAGCTCTCGGGGTCTCCTTTATAAGGGCATTAATTCCATTCATGGAGGCTCCACCCTCATGACCTAATCACCTCCCAAAGGTCCCACTTTTTAGGATTTCAACATATGACTTTTGGGGGAACACAAACATTCAGTCTGTTGTAACCACTATCCATCTGCAGACCTTTTTCATCTTCCCCAGTTGAAACTCTGTACCCACTGAACTCCCCATTCTTCCCTTTCTGTAGATTCTGGCAATCACCATTCTGCTGTCTGTCTCTATGAATTTGAATTTTCTATCTTACGGAATCACAGTATTGTGACTGGCTTATTTCACTTGGCATACTGTTCTCAGGGTTTATCCTGGTTGTAACATGTGTCAGAATTTCCTTCCTTTTGGAGGTTGAATAAAATTCCACCGTATGTATATACTACATTTTGTTTACTTCGTCCATTGACAGACACTTGGGCTGTTTCCATGTTTCAGCCACTATGAAGAATGCTTCTGTGAACATGGACGTACAAATCTTTTTGAGTATCTGCTTTCACTTCTTTTGCAAATATAGCTAGAAGTGAAATTGCTGGATCAAATTGTAATTCTATGTTTAATTTTTTGAGGAACTGCCATACAGTTTTCCACAGAAGTCACGCCAGATTACTTTCCCACCAGCAATGCACAAGCATTCCAATTCCACCACATCCTTCCCAACACTTGTTATTTTCTGTTTATTTGGTGAGAGCCTTTCTAATAGGTGTGAAGTAGTATCTCATTGTGGTTTTGATTTGCATTTCCCTAATGACTAGTGATGTTCAGCATCTTTTCATGTGCTTATTGGTCATTTATATATCTTTGGAGAAAAATTTATTCAAATGCTTTTCCCATTTTTGAATCTAGGTTTTTTGTTGTTGAGTTTTAGGAATTCTTTATATATTCTGGATATCAATTTCTTATCTAATCTACGATTTACAAATATTTTCTCTCATTCCATGGGTTGCCTTTTCCTTTTATGCACAAAAGTTTTTAATTTTTATGAAGTCCAATATATTGTTTCTTTTGTTGTCTTTGCTATTGGTTTCATATCCAAGAAATCATTGCCAAATCCAAGGTCATGAAACTTTTTTCTTATGTTTTCTTCTCAAAGTTTTGTACTTTTAGCTCTTATGTTCAGGTCTTTGATCCATTTTAAGTTAATTTTTATATATGGTGCAAGGTAAGAATCCAGATTCATTTTCTTTGCATGTGAATATTTAGTTTTCCCATCATTTGTTAGAAAGACTTTTCCCCTTTGAAAGGCTTTGACACCCTTGTCAAAAATCATTTGACCAGAGCTGGGTGTGGTGGCTCATACTTGTAATCCCAGTGACTCAGAAGGCTAAGGTGGGAGGATCACTTGAAACCAAGAGTTCAAGACCAGACTGGGAAACATATCGAGGCCCTATCTCAAAAAAATTAGCTGAGCATGGTGTTGTGTACCTGTAGTCCCAGCTGCTAGGGAGGCTAAAGCAGGAGGATCGCTTGAACCCAGAAGTTCAAGGTTACAGTGAACTATGATCATGCACTCTAGTCTGGGCAGCAGAGTGAGGCCTCTTCTCTAAAAGAAAAAAAAAAAAATTCACCATATGTCTGTCTTTATGCCAGTGTCAGACTGTTTTGATTACTATAGCTTTGTAGTAAGTTTTGAAATCAGGAAATGTGAGACCTCTAACTTTGTTCTTTTTCAACATTGTTTTGGCTATTTGGTATCCCTTGAGAGGCCCTATGAATTTTAGGATGGCTTTTCTATTTCAGCAAAAACATTTTTGAGATTTTGATAGTGATTGTGTTGAGTCTATCGATCGCTTCGGGTAGAATAGACTTCTTTATAATATGAAGTCTTCCAATCTATGAACACAGGATGTCTTTCCGTTTATTGGTGTCTTCTTTATAGTCTTTTAGCATCATTTTATAGTTTTCTGTACCTTATTGGTTATATTTATTTCTAAGTATTTTATTATTTTTAATGCTATTGTAAATATAAATGTTCATTGATAGTGTATACAAACAGAATTGATTTGTGTGTATTAATTTTGTGTCCTGCAAGTTTGCTGGATTCATTAGCTATATAATTTGTGTGTGTGTGTGTGTGTAATCTTTACGATTTTCTACATTTAAGATAATGTTGTCTGCAAACAGAGATCAGTGTACTTTTTCTTAACAATTTGGATGGATTTTGTTCATTTTTCTTGACTAATTGCTCTGGCTAGGACTTTAAGTACTATGTTACATAGAAGTGGCAAAAGCAAGAATCCTTGTCTTGTTCCTGATCTTAGGAAGAAAAGCTTTCAGTCTTTCACCGTTGAGTATAATGTTGGCTATGGGCTTTTCATAAATGTCCTTTATTATGTTGGCCTTTATTTACATTTAATTTCCTTCTATTCCTAGTTGGTTGAATGTTTTTTATCATGAAAGAGTGTTGAATATTGTAAAATATTTTTTCTGCATCAACTGAGATCATCATTTTTTTTCTTAATTTTGTTAATGTGGTGTGTTACATTGACTGATTTTTGTATGTCAACTCAATCTTGCATTCCAGGAACAAATCCCACTTGTTTATGGTGTTAATAATTCTTTTAATATGCTGCTGAGTTCATTTTGCTAATACTTGTTGAGGATTTTTGCATCAATATTTATAAGGAATATTAGTCTTTAGTTTTCTTATAAGTATCTCTGTCTGGTTTGGTAATTTTGGCCTCATAGAATAAGGAGTGTTTTTTTCCCCTTCAATTTTTGGGAAGAGTTTGAGAAGGATTGGTGTTAATTCTTCTTTAAATGTTTGGTAGAATCTGACAGTGAAGCCATCTGGGCCTGGGCTGTTATTCATTTGAGGTTTTTGGTTACTCATTTACTCTCCTTACTAGTTATAGGTCTATTCAGATTTTCTATTTCTTCATGATTTAGTCTTGGCACATTGTATGTTTCTAGGAATTTGTTTCATCTAGGGTGTTCAATTTGTTGGTGTACAATTTTGCATATTCCTCTCTTTTATTGCCATAAAATCAGCAATAATATCCCCTATTTTGTTTTTGATTTTAGTTGAGTCTTTTCTCTGTTTTTCTTAGTCAGTTTAGATGAAAGTTTGTCAGTTTTGTTAATCTTTACGAAACACCAAATCTTGGTTTTGCTACTTTTTAAAAATTATTTTTGTATTGTCTCTTTAATCTCTGCTCTAATCTTTGTAATTTCCTTCCTTCTGCCACCTTTGAGGGTAGTTTGTTTCCCTTTTTCTGCTTTCTTAAGGTATAGAGTTAGGTTTTTGATGTGAGACCTTTCATCCTTTAAATGTTTTCACAGCTATAAATTTTTCTCTTAGCACTACTTTCACTGCATGCCATAAATTTGTTGTGTTTTCATTTTCATTTGTCTCAAGATATTTTCTAGTTTCTCTTCTGATTTCCTCTTTGAGCCATTGGTTATTTAAGAGTGTGTTAATTTCCACATATTTGTATTTTTTGGTTTTCCTTTTCTTATTGATTTCTAGTATTATTCCATTATGATTGGAAAAGAAACTGTATGAATTCAATATTTTAAATTTATTAAGTCTTGTTTTGTGGCCTAACATATACTGTATCTTGCAGAGTGTTCTATGTGCCTGTGAGAAAAATATGTATTGTGCTGTTTTAGGATGGAGTATTGTATATATATATATCTGTTAGTCCATAGTGTTGTTCAAGTTCTCTATTTTGTTATTGATTTTCTGTGTAGCTGTTCTATCCTTTATTGATAATGGAATGTTTAGTCAACTACACTACTATTGTTGTTGAGCCATCTTGTATTTCTCCCTACAATTCTGTCAGTTTGACTCATATACTTTGGAGCTCTGATATTTGGTGCATATATGTTTATAATTGTTGTATATTCTTGGCAATTTGACCCTTTTATCATTATATATATTATATGATGGCTTTCTTTTTTCTCTTGTAACAGTTTTTGGTATAAAGTCTATTTTGTTTGATATTAGTAAAGCCATCCCTGCTCTCTTTTGGTTACTGTTTGCATAAAATATATTTTTCCATTCTTTCACTTTCAACCTTTGTGTATCCTTAGATCTAAAGCGAGTGTCTTATAGACAGCATATAGTTGGATATTGTTTTTTATCCATTCTGCCAGTGTATGTCTTTTGATTGGGAAGTTTAATCCATTTACATTTAAAGTAATTACTCATAGAGAGAGAAACACTTACTTTTGCCATTTTGTTGTTTTCTATATGTCTTATAGCTTTTTTGTCCCTCATTTCCTCCATTAATGCCTTTCTTTGTATCCAGTTGTTTTTTTTATAGTGATACTTTCTTATAGTGATTCCCTTTTAAATTCATTTTGTGTTTTATAGATATTTTCTTTATGTTTACCATGGGATTACATACAATATTCTAAAGTGACATTCAATCTTAAATTGATGCCAATTTCAATTGCATACAAAAACTCTACTCCTTTACAGTTCTGCTCTTCCACTTTATATTGATGTTACAAATTATGTCTTTATATATGGTATAACCATTAGCATACATTGATAATTATTTTTATGCATTTGTCCTTTAAATCTTATAGAACATAAGTTGCATTATAAACTAAAATTATAATGTTTTATATATTTTTCATATATTTGCCTTTATTAGAGAACTTTATATTTTCATACAGCTTCAAGTTCCTGTATGGCATCCTTTCATTTCAACTTGAGGCATTTTTTTGTAAGGCAGATCTAGTGATAATGAACTCCCTCAGCTTTTCTTTGTCTGCAAGTATCTGAATTTCTTCTTCAGTTTTGAAGGACAATTTTCCTGGATACAGAATTTTCAGTTGAGACTTTTTTTTCTCTCTCAGCATATTGATTATATCATCCCACTGCCTCTGGCCTGCAAAGTTTCTGCTGAGATATCCTTTGTAGTCTTATTGGGGATCCCTTGTATATGACAAGTCACGTTTCTCTTGCTGCATTTAAGAATCTCTCTTTGTTTTTCTCTGTCAACAGTTCTATAATGTGTCACTGAGTGACTCTCTGGGTTATCCTCCTTGGAGTTTATTGAGCTTCTTAGATTCAAGTAGTCATGTCTTTCCTCAAATTTGAGAGGTTTTCAGCCATTATTTCTTCCTTCAAATAATCTCTCTTTCCCTTTTCCTCCTGGGATCCCCAGAATGAGTATATTGGTCTGCTTAATGGTGTTGCATCAGTCTTTAGGCTCTGGTCACTTTTCTTTTTTTTAAATTTTTGCTCCACAGACTCGATGATTGCAAATGACCTATCCTCACCTTCGCTTAGTCTTTCTCCTGCCTGTGTGAGTCTGCAGTTGTATTCCTCTAGTGAATCTTTAAATTTAGATATTGTAATTTTCAGCCCCAGATTTTCTGTTTGGTTCTTTTCTTTATAATTTCTGTTTCTTTGTTGATATTCTCATGTTGTTCATATATCATTTTTATGATTCCCTTTAGTTCTTTGTTAGTTTTTTTCTTTAGCTCTTTGAGAATATTTACAAAAGTTGTTATAAAGTCTTTTTCTACTAAGTCTAGTATGTGTATTTCTTCAGAGACTGTTTTTGGAGATTTATTTTGTTCATTTGAATGAGTCAGATTTCCCTGTTTCTTTGTATGTGTTGTTTTTTGTTGTTGTTGAATGTTGGGCATTTGAAAAAGAAAAAAACAGCTCTTTCAGTCTTCGCAGACTGGCAGGGAAAACTTTCACTAATTAGTGGGTCATCCCAAGGTGAAGACTTAAGATCTCAGATCTTTTTATGGGCATGTGTCCTGTCTATACCTATATATGTGCTTTTTTTTTTTTTTTTAACCCCGTGCGTGGCTGCTTTTAAATGTGTCATCCCAGCTTCTTGGGTCCTTAGATGTTCTATCATATTCTTCTGCCCATAATTCCTTGCTCCAAGCCATTCACAAGTTTGTAGACCCCCAGCAGTTTTCACAGGTTGTGGTTCCTGCCACTGCTTTTACAGCTTCCAGCCTGAGGTCCAAATTATGCTGATGTTCCCTGTCCGAGCTCCACGTCAGATGAGACAGAAACCAGTCCATTGGGAAGTGCATAGACAAGCCAGAACATTGTGAATAAGTCCTATTTTGTGCTTTTCATCCTGAGGGAGGGAGCTGGGAATTAGCATACCTCCTCCTGATCACCCTCTGCTACACTGAGGAGGGGTGGGGCAAGGGCAAGTAAAAACATCATAAAATTTCCCACCATTTTGCATGTGGCTTTTTTTTGATTGGGCAGTCACCTGTTTGGTTAGATCTTTGGGTGGTTGCCAGAGCTCCTATAAAGTTATTTTAGTCCATCTGTAGTTGTTTCTTTGATGTTTCCATGGGAGAATGAGGGCCTGGTGCTTCCTACTGCACTGTTTTACTGACATCACTCTCAATTATATACTAAACCTTTTGAGACTTTTGTTTTCAAAGGGGATATTTTGTAGTAATTGGTGAATTTAGATCATCTAGTTCCCACTAGAGATTCAGCTTCTGATTATTCATCTCTTCTCCCCAGTACAAGCATGGGGGACCCATCATTGCTGTGCAAGTGGAGAATGAATATGGTTCCTACAACAAAGACCCCGAGTATATGCCTTACATCAAGAAGGTAAGAGTCAGCTTGGGTCCTTTGTTTATATTCCTTCCTCTGCAGTGTATTATGGGCTATATTGTGACATGTGGGTCTAATATTTTTCTCATATTAATAGCACATCTCCCAACACCATTTATTAATCAGTGAATTTTTCTCCATTGTCTTATTTCAACAGGGTTATCACTTATTTACCTTTTATTGACTGAGTTTAATTTGAGATTATAGTATACATCTGGTGTTTCAGGAGCCAAGAATAAAGAAATTAGCTTGATTGAGTAGTGATGATTAGAGAAGGCTTTTTGGAGAGGCTGTCCTCATTCCAGCATCCAAAGCAGTGCTTCTCAGCCTTGGTTGTACATTGGCTTTACCTGGGGAGCTTAAAAAAAATCCCTGTGCTGAGGCCACATACCACATCAATTAAATAAGAAGCTCTGGAGTGGTCTCAGACGTCTGATTCCAATGTGTGGGGGAAGTTGAGAACCATGGATTTAATATCAGGGAAGGGCAGAGTAACTTAAAAAAATAGGCTAATAGATCTGAATTCTTTCACTTAGTAGCTGAGACCTTGAACAAATGCCTTGATTTTTCTAAACCTCTTTTTCTCTTCTGTAAAGTAGGGCTAATGAGAGTATTTGCCTCTCTGAATTGTGAGTATTATGTGGGATCATGCAGCTCACTACTTTTCTACGTACACAGTAAGTTGTCAGCACACAGGCCCTTGATGGAATCCATGGCATCACTTCAGCATACTTGGGAGGTCTGGCTGCAGTGTGAGTTGAGGACATGTTAAGCAGCCTCAGTGAATCCACCTGACTGAAGGCTGGACAGCTTTGCTCCTTGACACCCTGGGCAGCATTTTCCATTTGGAAATTATTTCAGTTCTTACAGATGATACTGAGGCTCAAACACTCCAGCTTGCAGGTTCTTATCCTTCTTCCCACCGGCAAAAAGCCCTCTTAGTAGGGGACAAGGCTGTGTCCAGAAGGGTGGCATTCCTCAAGCTGGAAAGGAGCAAGTTCAGTCCTGATGGCCAAGCCCAACCAGAGTCGGAATTAGGGCACAACTCTGGCTTCCTGTTGTCCTTGAAGCACAGGAGTCGAGAGCTGCTCCTGCGACACCTGGTTCCCTCGGACTCTCTCTCGGCCTCTGGGGCTTCTCCAGCAGTTGTTACTGAATTACTCAGCTGCAGAGAAGGTGAGCTCGCTGAGCAGACAGAGAGGAGCAGTGGCTCCATCAGGGACCTGGCCTGTTCAGTCACGCTTCCCTGGTATAGGGGCAAAGGTACCCATGTGACTCAGGTGGACAAAGAGAAGCAGCAGTGCCAGTATTGAATGATCTTGGGCAAGTTAGGTCACCTTTCTGGGTCTTAGTTTCATCATGTGCACAGGGGAGACAAGAATGTATCTCTAAGGCTGCGTGAGGACAGTGTGAGATAACAGGCACAAAGCCCCTGGCGGCACTTGGCAGACTGCTGGTGCTTGGGGAAATGGTACTTATCTCTTACGGGGTGGGGACAATACACGAGTGCCCAGGAAAAGGTAAGTGTGTGCATATATAGTAGGAAGCCATGTGAATGCTCGTGAAATATCAGTGAATGATTAGTGCAGGGACCAAGGCCCTTTGCCCCCAAAAACTTCGCTGAAAAATCACTGACATAAGGCAGATTGGTTAGTAGGAGAAAAGTCATACAAATTTAAGGGAGCCTTTAGAATGAAGACCCAAAGATACAGGGAAAATTGCCCATTTTTATGCTTAGGTTCAACAGAATGTGGACAGCCATGTAGAAATATGGTTGGACAAAAAGGGTATGAGCTAATGCTAACAGACTGAGTGGGAAACCAGCAAGGCCTGTCTGTCTGGATGCTTCCTGGCCTCTCTGAGCAGCATTCCTTCCTCTGGGTGTGGGGCAGGGCCCTCTCTGGAATGGGGTCTTAGTACCTACAGTCAAACAAGGTAGGTCAGATAGTTTCTTTACAGCTAATTTTTACACAGAATAATTTTAGGTTTTATGGCTGGATTTTGAGAAAAGGGGTTGTGGTTTCTATGGCCCACCTTGGGGAAGAGGGATTCCAGTTCCTATGGCTAGCCTCAGGGAAGAGTGGGACTGGGAGACAGGAGGACAGGAGAGGTTCAGAGGAAAACTTTTGCTTCTGAGGCCTTCATCTGGGGTACTGTGTTCTGAGCCCCAGCACTAGTTAGATAGTTGTAAGGCAGTAGATCTACGACTTTTGATTACACCCCGCCCCTGGCCTTGCGGACTAAACTCTGCAGCGTGTTTCGTGCCTGAGAACTGCAGCCCCCCACCTGGTTCCTTACAGCACGAGGGGTTAGACATGAGCTTTGTTCACCCACCAGATTATCCCTCTGCCTCCCCAGTTTCCAAAAGAATTCAGTTGAAATGAACAGTTTTGTCATATATCTGGAGAGGAAATTATAGGGAGGTCCATCCCCTTTGCTGGGGTTTCTGATGCCAAAGAGCCCAGAGCCCCAGAGCAGAGCCTTTGAAAGAGGATGGGCTCTGGGTTCAGGCCCATGCTCTCTCCGTAGCTCTGCAACCCGTGACACCTGAATCAGCCTCGCTGCGCCTCCTTTCCTGTTACTGAGATACTAATCGCAAAGATCGAATAGGACAGTCTGTGTGAGGCCTGGCATGGTAGTAAATGCTCCGTAAGTGTCAGCGGTTATTCTGAGAGTAACAATCGTCATTGCTGCTCGAGCACAGGGTGGTTCTTCCACTTCCTCACCCTCTTGGGCAGCGCACCTGGGCACATGACTGGGCATGGCTGTTGCTCAAGCCCCTGCTGGCTCGGCAGGCAGATGGGACACCCCTGCTCATGGCATGGGTGAAGGGAGGATGTGGGTGTTGTCCCAGAGGCCTGACCCCCTCGCTGGAGCCCAGCACGTGTCTCTGGGGGATGGCGTAGCAGCCCGCTTCCCTGAGGAACAGCAAACCAGCCAGACCGGCACCTTGCCAGATCGGGACAACCAAGGGCCGCCTTACCCCTGATGTGGCTGGAATTAAGCTATTTGGGGCTCTGCTGAGTATGGCAGGCACAGATGGGGTTCTTTCTATTTTCCACAGAGAAATAAATGCTTTATTTAGAATCTCTCCCTCTTACTCTTGAGGCTACCCTGTCCCCAGCTGTGTGGCACTGCAGATGCTCTGAGGAATGAGGGCAGGAGATGACTTATCTTATTCCCCCCCCACAGGCCTTGGAGGACCGCGGCATTGTGGAGCTGCTCTTGACTTCAGACAACAAGGATGGCCTGAGCAACGGACTCGTCCACGGAGGTACTTGCAGGCAGGCCATGCGCTCCCCCAGGCGGGGTTGAGACACAAGCAGGACTTTTCCCTGGTGCGCTGGGCCTGGGCCCTGGACTGCAGAGGGTTGGAGGGCCGTGCCAGAGACTGAGGTGCCCAGCCAGCCCTGCAGCTGGGCTCCCACCCTGCTGAGCACTCGGGGGACTGACAGCGCCCTGCAGATGGCTGCCCTGCTTGCGGGCTTCCTACTGTCAGAAAGTTGCTGCTGCTTTTCCTCAACTGCACAGGCCCCAGACCTTGTAGTCTCTCTCAGCCCTCCGCCTCCGTGTGCCCGGCACACCTGCCATCATCATCCTTTTTATCTTGAGCTTTAACTTCCTAATACATCCGGAATCCAAACACGTCTCACCGCCTCACACGAGACATTGTTCCTCACTCACGTTGCTGCAGTAGCATTTGTCCTGACCTCCCTTTAATTCAAGGACTCCTATACAACTTTTTCCCAACACAGCCGCCTGTGTGTGCGTGCCTTTGAAAATGTCATCCGGATTATCTTACTTCCCCGCTTGAACTATAGAGGGAAATGCAGAAGAGCACGGTGAAGGACATGCTGTGGCATAGCGCAGGGGTCCGCAGGAGGACCCGCCGCAGCCCATAGGAAGGCTTCATGTTTTCAGTCCATAAACCAGGTCTGTGCGCCAGAGCACAGCCTGACAAGACAGGCAAAGCCCAGCCCCCGCAGGGCTTACTGCTGCGGCCCACTCTGTTCCACCCTCCTGGCCTCCCTGCTGTTCTGGCGTACACTGGAACTTGGGGACTTAGGGACTTTGCACTCCTTCCAGGGAGCGGCATGGCTGCTGAGGTCATCTTTGTTCACAGCGAGGCTTTCTCTGAGTGCCCCATTTGGAATAGCACTTCTTCCTGGGGCTCCCTAGTCTGCTCCCCTGCTTGCCTTTCGCCTTCTGACACTCGGGGTGGTTTATTCATCATCTGTTTCGCCGCAGCAGTAAGCCCTGCGGGGGCTGGGCTTTGCCTGTCTTGTCCAGCTGTGCTCTCGCGCACAGACTGGTTTGTGGACTGAAAACATGAAGCCCTCCTATGGGCTGCGGCGGGCCCTCCTGCGGACTCCTGCGCTATGCCACAGCATGTCCTTCACTGTGCTCTTCTGCATTTCCCTCCATAGCCTGAGCTGCTTGAAGATAAGAGACTTCTATCTCTGTATCCCTGCAGCAGTGCCTGGCGTGTGGCTCAGGGAATGACTGTTGGATGAATGGGGAGGGGAAGGCTCTTGTTCCCAGGCAGAGCAAGTTGGTCAAGGACGCGGACCCTGCGTCTCAGGGCAGGACAAGGACCAGCAGCAATTCCCGCTCTGTCCACACGGTGGCACTGCCTCCCCGTGGCTGCTTCCACCCCCTGGCGCATGGCCACGCAGGGGAGACTGCTTCAATGCCGGTGCACATTTTTAGCACTTGGCCGTCTCCTGATTACAGGCCCTGCGAGAGTGAGGATGCTGGGCGTGTCCCAGAGCTGGCTGCCTTCTGTGTGTCCCCCTCCTCTCGGCAGGCAGTACCCTTGTGCCCCTGGTGCCACCTGCTGCCTGGAATTTTTTTTCATTGTTTTAATGAATTAAAAAATTAGTTAAAATAATGCATCCACATGGACTAAAAATAAATGATAGAAAATGTTTATAGAGAAGCACAGTGTTGCCTGCTTCCTCATCCCATTCACCAGAAATGACCATTTTCAACTCTTCTGACTTTTTCTTCGGGTACTTTCCTTCGTATTTCTCAACAACGTGCACACAGAACTCTGCATCCGTTGCTTTCGGGTCTGCCTGTTGGCGTCTTGCTCCAGTGGATCGCTTGGCTTTCTTTGCCGTCCTCACTCGTCTTTCCTGCCGCGCAGCTGTTGACGGTCTTGCCTGCGCGGGCATCACGGACACGCGCAGATTCCTCTTGCGGCCGCTGCTGCCTGTGGTCACCTCCTGCGCGGTGTCTGTGATTTCTCAGGTGCCTGCTGATGCCTCACTTTCGATGTGCTTAGTTTTCACCTGCAGTGTAATTTTCCCATTTGTTTTTCTTTTCATTTCAACTCTTCTCCTTTTTCCCTTTCTCCCTCACCCCCTCCCAACCATTTTCTCTTTTAGACAAATACTTTACCAGAGAGGTTCCTAACACCTGTCGCAGGTGTTTTTCAGGTGCCTATAAGCATCAGCCTTTATCGCAGGTCTGCTCTGGCTGTCCGGAGACCTCGCTCTGCCTCGTCTGCCTGGTGGCCTGCTGCGTGGCTTCGTCCCGAGACTGAACTCTCGTGTGGGGTCCTCTTCCCTGGCACTTTGAAGGCACCGCCCCATCATTTCCTGCTCCTGCTGTGGCTGTGAGGCACACTGCCACTCTCGTCCCTTCTCCCCCTCCCCCACTGTGTCTGGAACATTTTAGAATTTTCTACCGTTGGTATTCTGGCCCTTCACAGTGACGTTGCTTGTGCGAGGCTTTCTTCACCTTCACGGGCTCCCGTGGGTCGTGTGCGCCGGCTCGTGGCGGCCGCCTGACCATTGCGCCTGTTTGACAAGGCTCCGCCTTCTTTTCCTCTGACCTTCCTGCTGTTTGTGTACTGGACTTCCATATCGATCCTCCAAGTCTCTCACCTTTTCTACTTTTTTCTGTTCTTTAGTTCTACTTTTGGGTGACTTCCTCAACTTTTATCTTCTAGTCCTTCGGTTATTTCCTGAATATATTTCTCTTCTCAGAGCACACTTGCTATCTTTCTTATCTCTCTCTGAGGATATTTTACTTTTTAAAAACGCTGTGTTTATTCCTTCCCTTGGTTCTGCTTGCTTTGCTTTCCGCTGTCTGTTGTGCTCAGTTTCCCGCTCGGCGGATGTTCTCGCCTGTCGGCTCCTCCTGAGCAGTGTGAGAAGGAGGCAGTAATCGCTGCTTAGGGGCTTGCGTGTGGGGCAGGCTGCTGATGGGAGCTCTTCTGCACAGGTGACTGGGCTGTAGTGGCTCTTTCAAGGAGGGAACTCAAATGTCGGTGTATGGAGATGTAATCTTTGGCACTACTGAGTGTCTCTGGAGAAGGAGCTGTTGGAATCGGGACAGCCCTTGTCCAGACTGCCCGCCTTTAACACTTCACCTCCCACCTCACCCTCTCACCCCCAGGCCTGGAACAGTGCAGGTCCAGCTTTCCCAGACAGTGTGGTCCCTGAGGAGGGGACAGGCACAGGTGGGAAGGAGGCCTGAGGCTGGGGACAGGGCTGGGGGCTGGGAGTGGGGTGAGGCCTGGGGCTGCAGTGGGAGGTGGCTGTCACTTCCCACGCTCTGCTGGGCTGCCTGCAGTTCTGATGTCCTTTTCCAGTTTCCCGGGATTTCTTAATGTCTCCTCTCCCTTCCTGTTCCTGTGGCTGTCTACTTGGCCGTCCTCTAGTGTTTTCGTGAGGTGTCTGGAAGGGCAGGAAAGAGGCACTTGTGTTTAAGGAGCCGTGTGAATCCTTGAACTTGGGGATTTCTGCCTGGTCAGTTTCAGGCAGGCCCCAGTCTTCTAGGGGCTTCTAAGTGAGGTGAGGAGGGTCTGAGTGCAGGGTCTTATCAAGGGGGTGGCTGGAGGACAGGGAGAGCACCAGGCGATGGGTCGTGTCCGGTAGGCCGTGTTTGTAGTTCTGCTCTGCCGTTCACTGACTCTGTGACCCTGAGGCAAGTTATTGCACCTCCTGGAGCCCAAGCTGTGTTTATCTTTCCTCGCTGGTAATCAGGAACTTACATCCCACAGGAGAGCCTCAGGGTAGCTGGTCTTGCCAGGCCGGCTCCATCTCTGTCCTGCCTCCCTAGGCTCACTGGGGCCCTAGCCCTAGCCTGCACCCGGAAGGCCAGCTGTTCAGGTGGCCAAGCTCTGCAGCTGGGGTGGGCTGAGAGGTCTTTGGCCGTTGAACAAACTTAGCGCATCTTCCTTGAGCATATATTTCACTGATGGAAAACCACTGAAAATAGCACGTTAAATTTTAAAAGGAACACATTACAGAGTAGAATGGAAGATTAGCCCTTATCAAGAAATAAGACAGAAGTCTTTGTTTAGGTCATTGCCCTGTACTGGATGCTTGGGGTGTCAAGTACAGCTCAGGCTCTGGTGCCTACAAAAGAATAATTAACAGGAGTGCATGCTCTGCCTGTGAGAATCACAGTGAGTCAAGGACAGATGCCTACATGAGTGGCCGCTGCATCAGCTCTGTGCTGAGCGGTGGAATCTCCGAGATGAACCAGACACATCTCCTGGCATCAGAGGCACACTGACCTCTAGTCGGAGACGGAAGTGTCCAGACCGGTTACTTCATCGTGCTGGTGCACTGAGGGGGCCTGAGGTGATGCAGGCAGTCCATGGCTTTCGGACAGTATTCTGTCTCTGTCTCTTCCTTTTCCTGGACAGTGCTGGCCACCATCAACTTACAGTCGCCACAGGAGCTGCCGCTGCTGACCAGCCTTCTCTTAAGTGTCCAGGTAAGTCTGGCCCAAGGGAAGCTGCCGGCCCTGCTCAGCACGCTTGCAGGGATTCCGAATGCCTGTCGCTGCGCTCAGGGTTCCACAGAGCAGAGAGGAGCAGGGAGGAGCACTCTGGGCTGTCCCAGCCTGTCAGCTCCTGGCCCGTGTTGCGTGTGCCTGCAGGGACACGGCTCAGAAGCTGCTCTGGGGGTGTTGCTGTGCAGCCTGACGCAGTGTACGTGAGATTCGCTGCCCTTGACTGAGGGCCCCTTTGGTACACCGTGGAGGGCTTGTGACTAGGCTTTTATGGACTCCACTAGCCCGACTTGCTACCAGGGATTGAGGGAGAACAGAAACACTTCCCTGACCTGTGCTACGTAGGTGTCTGACCTTAACCTATAGGGCCCCTCCAGTCCCAGAGAGATTGTTGTCATCAGCAAGACAGGAAGCTGGTCCACTTCAGGTCAGAAAGAGAGAGAAGAGTTTCTGGATGTATCTCAACATCCGTCAGATGGATGGGCATTCACAGAGCCCTCCTGTTCAGACCGACCTCTCTAGAGTTCGTGTTTCTATCCTAAGGAGACGGGTGTGATCAGGGCAAGCTGCAGCGCCCCTGTCACCCTGGCTCACTGAAGGGCGTGAATGCCCCCAGACCTCCCCACCTGTTAGATGTCCACATTGGTCCCCAGACCGAGAGCACAGCCATTGGCCTGTTTGTATTGACCGAGCATAGATGCCATGGAAATTCTGGGCTGTTTTTCCATCGCAACTGATGGCCTTTTAAAGCCAGGGTGGTGTCTTCAGGCACATCCATGTGGAGTCACCACAGCAGTGTGAGGCCACGTAGGGTGAGGGCCACATGGGTTTGATGTTTCTACTACTGCAGCATAGAAGACAGATGACAGCCAGAATTGTCGGGGAAGTTTCCCACAAGGAGGTGGGACAGGATCAGACCTGCTCCCTGGCAGACTTCTGTGTGACAGACCAAGTGAGAACTAATGGATCCAGAAGGGTTCAGATTGAGTCCCATCCTCTTTCCTTCCTTCTTCCAGCATTTCCTGAGTGCCCGCCCTATGTCTGGAGCAGTGGCACTTCATCACTCAGACGATGGGGTCTCTGTCCTCTTGGGGCGTGTAACCTATTTGGGAACAGAGAGACATATGAAACATACAATTGCCCCCTAATTAAGTAGAATCGAGCCTGAGTGCTGCCAAAGAGAAGTACAGGATGCCGTGAACTGCCCCTGCAGCCACCTGGCCACGCTGCAGCCTGTGCCCCAGGGGAGTTACTTAAGCTCTCTGTGCATCTCTTCCGCTAGTGGGATGATGAGAGTCATCTGCTCATAGAACCCACTCACAGGGTTGCTTAGGCTTCAACGAGGTGATATTTGGAAAGCACCCAGTTCAGCAGCGGATGCAGCTGGAAGCCTCAGGTTGTTTCCCTCATGGGCATCCTTGGAGCAGTAGCCACACCTATGTCTTCCCAGGCGGTTGTCCTATTAACAGAATGGCACTGCTGAAGGGTTTTCTGTGTGCAGTCCAAAGATGTCTATTTTTTGTAAGGAAGGGGACTTGGGTGCTTCTTTGTTTAAATCAAGGGCTCTCTAATGCACAACACAGGCCCCAGGTCTGCTTAACTTTGGGCTGTCCAGTAGCACCTGGCTAGTCCTGAATGTCCATGCCCAGCGGTGAAGAGAATGATGCCAGTGTTTCTTGAGCACTTCCTATCTGGCAGGCACTGTGTGCTGAGGGCTTATGTGCACTGTCTCATCTGGCTGTCCCCTCACCACGTGGGCTAGCTACCATTATTACTATTGGACACTGAAGGAGACAGCTGTGGAATGGACAAGATCACCCAGGAAGCGCGGATTAGGGATTCCTGGGTCATATGATTGCAGAGCTCCAGCTCTTAATGCCACTGTGCGGTGCAGTGACCCGGGCCATGGCGGACACCTGCTTTCCTTGGCCCTGGCACCCTTAAGCCAAGGAACCCACTCCAGGCACTGGAGACTCCTGAGATGTGGGACTTAGAATTTGCTTCTTCCTTTTTAGTGACTTAAATGGGGCACAGTATGCACCTCCCTTCTTGGGAGGTAGACAGTTTATAAAGAAAACCAAGCCACAGTCTTGCTAAGAAATTACTGGGACTACTTTGGCTTTTACCCAGTATGGCTGGGCTGGTGCCTTCTACTCAGAGGACCACAAGTTTGTCCCATCACTCTCGATCAGATTTGGTTGAGGCCATTACTGACAGAGAACAGACCTGATAAACAGTTACTGAGTGAATGAGAAAGGCTCTCCAGTGCAGAGCCTGAAATACTAGCATATTAGTCCTCACACCTCGCCCAGGTGCTCTGGGGCTTTGGCAAACACAGTACAGTAGAGCACGGTCCCAGGAATGATCTCTGCCTGCGTGGGGCCTTGCTGTGGCAAAGTCAGTATTCTGAAAGAACATTAGTTGAGTGTCCCAGCCAAGGTGTGAGTCCAAGGTGTGGCTGCAGAACCTGCACTTACAGCTATGCTGTAAGACCCGAATTTTTCGTTGAGAAAATCGCTGCAAACTGCTATTTAAAGAGAGCTAGACCTTGGGGAGGGCCCACTCTGTAGCCTCTGACTCTTCTGGATAAGGGGAAGCAGCACCCAGGGCGTGCTGTGTCCCTGGTGTGCCTCTCAGCATCTCTGAGAGTTATCCTTGGAGTTATCCTGGAAGGAGATAGGCAAAGCTTGGCTTGATCCAGAAAGCACACCAATGTCTTCTTGCTAGCATGTATGCGACATAAAACCACATCAAGCCATCAAGGTCTATTGCGATGACTTTTGTAGCTGCTTCTGCTCTGCATCTACAGGTGTGGAAGCCGCACAAGGTGGGTGAGCCAGTGCAGGTGCATTCAGCCCTTATCTGTGCTCTGCTTCCAAAGGCCTCTATGGCAAGGGGTCCTGGGGTGCTGTCTTTCTCTTTGGGCCAGCCTGCCCTTCTAACTGTCACTTTGTTGTGCCCAGGGGATTCAGCCAAAGATGGTGATGGAGTACTGGACCGGGTGGTTTGACTCATGGGGAGGCCCTCACAATATCTTGGATTCTTCTGGTGAGTGTTTTCTGGCACCAACATCCAGCATGTGTGTTAACCTAAGAAGTAAGAGTCAGTTTCAAATAACCTGCCAGTGGACGTGGCTCAGCTGTAGGATGTAGTAGTCAGCTCTTGATACTCCAGACTCATTTGTCTTGACAATTAAAGTGCATGGTAGGATTTTTAACATTTCTTTTTAAATGTTTTTGTAATTAGTAATGCATGCCTTATTGCAAACATTCAGAAAATGTACAAAAAAGTATAAAGAAATATAAATCTCAGAGCCCAGAGAGAACATTTTGCTGTATACCATGCAGGCAGTTCTGTGTACCTCTACCTGTAAACACACACAGAGGTAGACAGGCTTGATCATGCTGTGCTGTGTGCCACCTGCGTGTGCCAGTTAATGACACCTGTGGCCAGCTTCCTCTACTACTAAATATAGACTTATATCACTGTTTAAAGAATGTGAAGAACTCCATTCTAAACCACAGTGTATTGACCCTGTCTCGTAGGTCGTTTCTAGGGGTTTTGTTAATTGAATGACGTTTCAGTGAACATCCTTGAACATGTGGTTTTGCACACTTGGTATATTATTTCCCTATGATAAACAAAAGAATTGCTATGTGAGTGACATTCTGCCATGTATATTTACCAAACTTCCCTCCAGAAACATTGCAGCAACTTTTACTCACCATTATGAAATGAGAGTACCCATGTCCCACACACTCATCAACACTGAGTATTAAGATAATTTTTAATATTTGCCTGTTTGAGACATCATTGTTTAGTTTGCATTTCTTTGCTTTATATTAATAAAATATGTCCTTAGTAGCCATTTATTTTTCTCCTTTGATACCATCTTTTCATATCATGGTTCATCTCCTAGTAAAGGTAGGATAGGGGAGATGGTCGGAATTAGATCTCTACCGACAGGCCCTTCCCTTCACGTTCTACGAGTGAGATGCGCGGAGCAGCGTGCTGGCTGGAGGGCCCAGGCTCTTCCTCCCGCCCCCGTCCTCTGGGATTGGGGTTTCAGTGAGCGCTGACGGACAGGGCGGGGACGCTGGCCTTGGTCGTGGTGGGGTTTGGGAGGACGAGAGCAGCGAAGGCCCTGTGGCCAGCTCAGATGCTGACTCAGTCCGCGTGTCCCTCTCTCCCCTCCTGTAGAGGTTTTAAAGACGGTGTCCGCCATCATCGATGCTGGCTCCTCCATCAACCTCTACATGTTCCACGGAGGCACCAATTTTGGCTTCATAAATGGAGCCATGCACTTCCATGAATACAAGTCAGATGTCACCAGCTATGGCAAGTAGCCCTCAGCGCTGCCCTCCCCGGCCTGCCCCTGCGTGTGTGTGGAGAGGCCTTTAGGGACAACTCTGGCACCCTTAATGTCATTGGCTATAAAGTATGTGGGAAGGTGGAGGCCTTGCCTGCGTGGTCTCTCCAGACTTCCAGAGCAGTAGGAGATACAGGTGGCCGGCGCGCCATGAGCCAGCTGCTCTGGCGAGAGGCCTCTTGGAGGTGAGAGGAGGCCCCCAGGGTGACAGGAGGGATGCAGCCTCTCCTCCTTACCCGGGCCCTTGAGGGCATGTGGACCTCCCCCTACTTTAGGTTTAGAGTCCCCAGAAAGTAGAAATTCTACCTGCAGCTAGAAATTTGGAGTCATGCTGTGATCGTGGGCTGTTTTTGTAGTGTTTTATGGTAGTTAGTATTTAGAGTGTTTAGACTGAATGGCTGAGTGTTTTGCCTCCCAAACTGCTGAGATGAGGACCCTGCTGCCCTACCCTTTTCTGTGACCCTAGCTTCTCCCTTTTCTGTGTGCTGCCTTATGCATGTCCTGGGGACAGGAATGACCTCAGAAGGCCCCGGTGTCTTGCAGACTATGACGCTGTGCTGACAGAGGCTGGAGATTACACAGCCAAGTACATCAAGCTTCGAGACTTCTTTGGCTCCCTCTCAGGTACTCAGCAAATTGCAGATGTCAGACTCAGGTCCTTGCTGCTGCTCTGAGACCCCTAACGAGTTCTCTCCTGCTGTTCCCCCCAAAGCCGGGCCAATCTGTGTGCAAGAGCATCCTAGACAAGGTCAGGAGAGTCTGAGACACTCACTGTTTCTATCGTAGTTTGCACCTTGCCAGCTTCACCTCTGTATTTGCAGGAGTCAAGGCTCCTCTCACGTGGAGGATATGCGACCCCCCTGCCCTCAAGGCATCACTTTCTAACAGTGGTCTAATGTGCACTGATACCCACCCTGTTCCAGTTGGCGCGAGGAGACAGGCACGCCAGCCTGTGGGCAGGAGCTGGGTGGGGGCAGAGGAGGCACTGGCAATCTGGATCATTTGGGACAGCCCTGGTGTGTGTCTGTGTGACAGGTGCCCCTCTCCCTCCCCCGCCTGACCTTCTTCCCAAGACTACGTATGAGCCGATGATGCCAGTTTTCTACCTGTCCCTGTGGGATGCCCTCAAGTACATGGGGGAGGTGAGTGCTGCGGGAGGTCATGGGGGTGCTGGGAGGAGGGAAGCCCACTGTTGATGGCGTGGAGTCCACTCTCCAACTTAGAACTCAGAGTGAAGAAGAGCAACTCATGCCAAAGTATGAAGTGGAAGGAACAGGGAACTGGGAGAAGAATGGGGCCAAGGGCCTTTCCTTTCTCCAGCCTCAGAGAGGAGGGAGAGGGGGCAGAGGAATGGCCTCCTCCCCTGTGAGAGGGGCACCTGCTGCAGCTGGTTCAGAGGGTGCTATGGTACAAAAACGACTGGGTTCCAAGAGCTAAAAGTCCACTCGGTTGCCGGGCTCTACCCTGCTATTACCCCTGTGTCCCATCACTCATCCCTGTGACCCTGGAGAGCCACGGGTTTAGTGTGATGAGACGCCTCTCATCCCGTGTGCCAGCTCTGGGTGAGGCCTGTCTGCTACCCCACACCCCAGAAGATGCTGCCGCCACTTCCCTCCTGAGCCTGGCCCTGGGCTCCTGTCTCTTCTGTACATAGCCAATCAAGTCTGAAAAGCCCATCAACATGGAGAACCTGCCAGTCAATGAGGGGAATGGCCAGTCCTTTGGGTACATTCTGTATGAGACCACCATCACCTCGTCCGGCGTCCTCAGTGGTTTTGTGCGCGATCGGGGGCAGGTAGGAACACCTGTTTAATTCCCGTGACCTCCTAGTGACCAGTTCTGCAATGTCCATCTGACTCTGCTGTCAGCGTATAAAAGTTGCCCATGTCTGTTGGCTCTCGATCCTTCCCAGCCGTGCTGGTGGGCATTCATTTGTACCCTACCCGGCTGACCCCCACCTTGGCCCACATGACACTGTGCTACTTCCTTCTTGGTTTGGCAGAGGTCCCTCTCACCTTGCCTCCTGGTGACCCCGGATGCTTTCCTCTGTTCCCTCTGGCAGGTGTTTGTGAACACGGTATCCATAGGATTCTTGGACTATAAGACCACGAGGATTGAAATCCCATTGGTCCAGGTTTGTTATCCTTGGAGCAGGGGACGGCTGGCCCAGCTACTTCCTAGGGAGTTTGGTGGGAGTCACAGACAAAAAGCTGGAAGACAGGTGGCTCCTTAACCGTCAGCTACAGGTGGAGAAGGGCATGCATAACCATCTGACCAGCTGGGGCACTCACTGCCACCCTCAGAGTAGCAGGAAGGACTGGGCTTCGGAGACACACAGTCCCAAGGTGCAGCTGTGATCATCTGCCCAGGTAATCGGGTAGTCATCATTGGCCACTGTGTTTCTGGCAGGGTCACACAGTGCTAAGGATCTTGGTGGAGAATCGTGGGCGAGTCAACTATGGGGATAACATTGATGACCAGCGCAAAGGTGGGTCCTGGCACATGCTGAGGAAAGAGCAGCCTGTGCATGTGCAGCACACGTGGGCTGTCCCATCTCCATGCCAGCATGCCAGCAGGCTGTGGAGGTGGAGGCTGGTTGTCTTACCTGTGAGGCCAGAGAAGCCCGCGGGATTCTGGCCTCCTTCCCTACAGCACTCCACGCCTGTAGTGTCCGTGTGCTCATAGTGAGCGCACCTGAGCACTGAGCTGGCCTCCCCACCTGCCTGGCTGCAGTCGGCTCTAGCAGGGGATGTCTGCCGGGGCGGCAGGGAGCAGCCAGGAACGGGATTTCCAGGAATGCGAAGCAGGGCCCGGGACCCTGCCTTCTTGGGCCTCCACACTGGATGCCTTTCTCGATCCGTCTCGGGAGCCCAAAGATTATCTCAGGTGTGGTAAGGGGCAAGAAGCAAGACATACAGTCAGCAAATCCCTTGACAACATGCCCCTCTGGGAATATCCCACCAGTTCACTGTATTTTTTCTGGCCGACTAAATCTTATGCGTTAACTTAGCCTTTCCCTTTAAAAAAATCTATCGGTCTAAATGTGGGTGGTTTCAGGTAAGTTATTGAAAAAAAAAAAAAACTCATACAAAATAAATCCTACTATGGCGAGCAGAATCAGCGACCTCCCAGTGCTGTCAGGGGTGTTTGTGTCTGTAACGGAGGGAGCTCGCAAAGCTCTTCCTTGGTCAGAATTTCAGCTGAGAGCCTTCTGGTGGCCAGCCAGGGAAGTGATGTGGCCCAGACGTGGGGCCTTGGGGATCCTAGGGGTCAGGACCTCTCCGGAGTGGGTCGTAGCGCACTCTTGGCTCAGCTCCCTTTGCTGGACAGTTGCCGCCATTCCTCTAGTGTCCCAGTGCCTTCCCAGGAGCCCCTCCCTTGGCCCGTCCTCATGTCCGTCCTTTGTTCTCCTGGGTTGGAAGGAACTGCCGGCCTCACCCCTGCTTCAGCCTTTGTGTCCCCAGAACCCTCATCATGGGTGCCCTGGCCCCTCCCTGCGGAGCCCTGTCCTCTGACTGTAGAGCACTGTGTAGGTCATAGACTTCCCCTCAAGGCCTTGTGACACCCCTACATGGTCCCCAGTCTCCGGATTCCACTCTGGCAACTCAGCAGCGCCGTGGGTGAGAGGACCGTGGGAGCCACTCTGGGACTGCCGTGGCTGGCCCAGGCCCCAGGGCGCTAATCTGCTGCTATACAAGTGTGCCCAGTTCCTCAGTGTTGGATACCCAAGTGACAGTGCCCTCTGCTCACAGTTTAAATACTGCCAAATATGTGTTTAATCGTAGGTGGTACAGAGGATTTCTGGCTGAGCTATTTGTTCTGTTTAGTCTGGACCCTACTGAGACTGACCCTGCGGCTAGGTCAGAACCCCTGTGACCTTTTGGTCATCCAGAGCATCCCTCAGGAGAGGCTGGAGGTTGTTCTTGCCCTGTGACACCTCTGTTCTGTCACTGACCTCAGATGTGTCCTTCCCTGGCAAACCCTAGGGTCTTCCTCATTATCATCCCCCTTGGACCTTCTAGGGAGGTTTTGTTCCAAGTCAAGAGCTGCTTGGGCATCCTACGCTATACTTCAGCACCTGCACTTCCCCAAAACTTGCCCCCGGTGGCCCTGGCCTGGCCGGGACAGCTGCCCCCACCTTAGGGCCTGCTTGTGTCTCCTTGCCTCCTTCCCACAGGTTTAATTGGAAATCTCTATCTGGATAATTCTCCCCTGAAAAAATTCAGAATCTACAGCCTGGATATGAAAAAGAGCTTCTTTCAGAGGTGGGTCTCTGCCCTGTGCAGTGTGTGAGCTCACAGGGTGCAGCGGACAATGCTCTTCCTCACCCCGCTGGGCCCGCGCATGTGACAGACCCAGAGGCCCCCACGGCGTGCCTGAGGGGAGGGTGGCCCCACGTGAGCAGTCCCTGAGTAGGAGGGGGTGCCTCGGGGGCCTTGGATGGGGAAGAAGCGTGCTTGGGAATTAGGTGCAGCCTTGGAAGCAGATCTGAGAAAGTGCCTCCCCTACCCCGCCCCTTTTCTGCCCTTAGGTTCAGCATTGACAAATGGAGTTCTCTCCCAGAAGCGCCTATGCTTCCTGCTTTCTTCCTGGGCGGCTTGTCAGTTGGCCCCTCCCCTTCTGACACCTTTCTGAAGCTGGAGGTCTGTAGACCCCCTTCCCTGCCAGAGTCTCCCCTCTCCCTCTCAGAGGGCCCTGAGCCAAAAGCCACGTGTGCCTGGCCTGGCTGGATCCCTCTGCAACCTGCACTCAGAGGGCCTCCCTGTCTGAAGGCTCGGGGCACAGGCTCAAAGCAGAAGCACCGCCTGGTGTTTCTTGTGGCCTAGCTTCCTATGTCAGTCTGAGCTTGGGTCCCCTGCTGGGGACGCTTAGAGCTAGTGGGACAGGAGACAGACACCCCACCCTTAACCCTCATGGTTGTTCAAACCTTGGCTCACTGTGGTCTCTCAGAACCTGAGAGAAGAATGCACAGCGTGTGTTTGTCTCTGCCTTCCTGGGTGCCTGTATACTTGGTGGCTGTTGTGGTGGTAGACTAATACCCTTCCTACTCTGTTTGAAGGGCTGGGAGAAGGGAGTTGTATTCATCAATGGCCAAAACCTTGGACGCTATTGGAACATTGGACCCCAAAAGACCCTCTACCTCCCAGGTCCCTGGTTGGACCAAGGAATCAACCAGGTGGGAACACGTCCAGCCTCCTTCCCTTTCCCCCGAGACACCTTGACCATCCCTCCCCCCCCCCCCCCGGGCATCAGAGTGTTTCCCTGGGAGCCTTTGGTGAGGGCAGAGGGGAGGGCAGAAGGTCCAGTCAGCCTCTTCCTCCCTCTTCCTTGGTGCCGATGAGGGTCCTGTTCCTTCCAGCCTGGTTCCCAATCCCTTCCCTTCCCACCCTGCTGCCTCATAGCGCCCTTGTCTGGCTCTGAGACCAAGCTCAGCTGCTCTCACACCCAGCCCTCTCTCCTCAGGTGATCATTTTTGAGGAGACGATGGCAGGCCCGATGGTACAGTCCACTGAAACCCCCCACCTAGGCAGGAACCAGTACATTAAGTGAGCAGCACTGCCCAGTACCTCCTGCTGGGGGCGCAGGCGAGCGCCACCTCCTCCAGCTGGCCCTGCGCCCAGCGGGCTGCTCCCTTGCACCCTCCCCTGCGGAGCGTCCTTAAGTAGCAACCTCAGGGACCAAGGGGCTCCCATCTGCCTCTGCCTCAGTTCAAAACCCTAAACCTGAAGAGAAATGTGGGATGGCGTGGAGCCCGCTCCCCCCATACCCAGGTGGCTTCTCAGCCCGGCTTTGTTGATGGCGCCTTTCCTACTTCCCTGTTCCTCTGGGGGAAGTGGAGGGGGGCCTCTGTGCCGGCAGGAGCGTTTAATCAGATCGCCAAGTGCTACCCACCTGAGCCCTCAGGAAAGGGGCTCAAACTAGCTGGGCAGCTCCCCGGCGGTCTGCGGGGCCCAGGTGTGCTCCTTGAATGCTGTTGCAGTGGGGCCACATCCCTCCCGGCCCCTTTGTGATCCTGAAAATCATGGGTTTGTTACCATTTGTAGAGGATAGGGAAGGGGGTGTCTCACCTGCGTTGACTTTGTTCTTCCTTCACAACCTTCCCCGAACCTTCTCTGGGATGCTTGAAGAAACGCCATTTGACAAACGTGTGATTTCTCCTTTCCATTCCCACATTGGCTGCATCTGACGGATGACGAGCAGAGCCATTGAAACCGAAATACTTAGCCGCTTCTTCTCCTAAATTAGCGAGTATTTTTAGTTTTACTCAATGAAGACAAGCATCAGTTGAGGAGTAAAGATGGATCCCACAGAAACCACAGCCCATATCTGAGCATCTGGGGAGGGAGAGGACCGAGGCCAGCTCAGTGGTGTGGGGCAGGTGGCCTCAGGAATGTTGGGGTGGCCACAGGGCCACAGGCCTTGCCGCCAGCTCGGTCACCCACCCTGTACCCCCCACCCCCACAAGCAGCAGGGAGGAGAGGCTGCCCTTCTTCACAGTTATCTCCACGTGCAAATTTGAGACTGTCGTTCTGGGGATCAAGTGCAATGGTTCAGCTCAGGGTCACTGTCCTGAATTGCAATAAAGCGAGGTTGAATCAAACCCTCTTGGGTGATGTCTCTGGCCTCATCTGTGCCACCCTAAGCCAGAGGAGAGGCAGGTTGGAGTCAGGCTCACATCCAGCCCAGCTGGTCCTTGAGGGTGCAGATGCT
Organism: Lepilemur ruficaudatus; assembly: GCA_963574885.1. NCBI lineage: Eukaryota > Metazoa > Chordata > Mammalia > Primates > Lepilemuridae > Lepilemur > Lepilemur ruficaudatus. The sequence goes on along the minus strand of CAUYRT010009497.1, from coordinate 47,308 downwards.
GACCATCCCCAGTGGTGGATGGTCTGCACCCCTGGCTTCCTGCCACCCCTCCTGACCTCGATTCCCCTTGAAATGTCACTGGATTGGAAGTGCCCTGGAGAGGAGAGGTCACATACAAACCCACTCTTGTGGGCAGGGGTAAAAATCTGCCAGAAAGCCAAGAGTGCTATTTATAAGTTAGCTGGGTCGGGGCAGGGAACGCAGGGAGGGGAGTGAGTTTTTCTTCACACACTACATCTGGCATCTACTGCCCCTAATGAATTATCTTCAGTCATGGTCAGTGTCAAACAGCATACGCCTCCCAGCACAGTGCACATACGGAGAGCTCAGCAAAGACAGGCTGGCAATACTGGCCGTGGGGCTCCCGGAGCCAGCAGGCTTGCTTCCTGTGTGTGGCACATTGGGGGACATCTGTGGTATGCAGCCCTGGGGCCCAGGGCTGAGCAGGTCAAGGGCAGATGGTCAGGGGGTGGGCCCACATGCCCCACTCGGGGCAGAGAGATGGAGCTTACCAGAGAAGCGCTTGTGGACAGAGTGGCTAGGAAGCAAAATGGGGACAGAGTCCCTAATTTTGCCCAAACTTACCAGAGCTTCCAGATCTGCCTCGGAACAGCAAGCATCAAGCCAAGATGTGGATGAGACCAGGGCTCCGTGGGCGTGGCCTGAGCCAGGGAGCAATGAGAGTGTGTTTCTGCATAGCTGTGTGTAAGGTGGATTCTGTTGGAAGATTTGACAGGGAGCTGGAATTTAAGGGAATCTTACTGTGAATCTTTTTGTAAAATGAAGAATCCCCTTGGATTACACTTTTATGCAAACTTGAACAGGAATGTACTGCTGTTGCGTTTCTTAAGGTGAGGTCTTCCCACACCAACTTCTTATTCTTGTCCTTCTTCTCTGCCAGTTAACCCCACAGCTTCTCTGTCAAGGCGCTTCTTGGCAGAGCTTATTCTCCAGAGGTGAGTAAAGATTTGCCCAGAGCTTCTGCACTGCGTGGCCTCATCCTAGTCTCTTCGAAGACCCCTCCTTATGTGCCAGCCTCTGAATGCTGGGGGCCTCCGTCCACACTCACTGCATAGGGTCTCACCTGTGACACCGTGGCTTTGTAACAGCCTCAACACTAATGCCCCCCAGTGCTGGCCTGCTTTGAGCTCCAGGTGTGTGGGCAGCTCCCCTTGCCTGCTCTCCTGCACATTCTAGCAGGTACCTGGAACACAGCTCTGAATTACTCCGTGTTGCTCCCTGCACCCTGTCCCTATGGCAGTTCTGTGTCTCGGACTATCCTAATCTCCCACCTCCAACCCACTGGCAGACCCTCCTGGCTCTACCCCGTAAACACATCCGGAATACGATCACTCCTCTCTGCCCCAAGCTTGCGCCCTTGCCCAGCCTGCCACCACCTCCTGCCTGAATTGCTGCAGGCGCCACCTCCTCACCTGCCTGTGCTCCGAGTATCATCGGCACAGGAAGCAGGGTAGCTCTCTGAAAGGCAGTAGACCTATTGGTCCTCTGTGCTGAACCCTCCACTGCCTTCTCACTGCGCTCGGAGTTGAAGCCGAAGCTCGACCCTGGTTCCTGGGCCAACATATCGTGGCCTCCCTCCTCCCACGCCCACCTGGTCTCCCCCGACCTCTCCCCACCCCCTGCCAGTCAGTCACAGCCACGTGGCCCCTGTGCTGATCTGTGTGCATGCTCAGCCCTCTCCCGCCTGGGGGAGCCCTGGGAGCTGCGTGTCGGGAGTTGCTCAGACGTCCCCTCATCAGGCAGGCCTTTCAGACCTCCCTCTCCACTGCTGCCCTGTGTCTCGCCAATTGGCTCCATTCTTCTCCTCACAACAGGTCACATCTGAAATGCTATTCACCTGTTACTGTCCATCTCCTCTTATTAGAAGGTGGGCTCCGTGAGGGTGAGGGCTTTGTTTTCTCACTGCTGTGCACCAGCTCCTAGAGTAAAGCCTGTTCATAATAGGCACCTGATAAATATCTGTTGGATGGTTAAATTAATAAATGAGAATAAGGTAGAGCTGAAGAAGATTAGGACTGTTAAAAACCATATTTGACTTTTAATTTCAAAAGCAAATTAAATACAGTTAAATTAAAACAGACCAGATGCAGCTGCTGGGGCACCACCCTCACCCCAGTCTCTGTCCTCAGAACTCCTGTCTGCCCCTGGCCTCTCACTCCTGTGTGGTGGGGCTTGCCATGGAGAGGGCAGGGAACAGACTGGGCTTGGAAAGCAACGTTTCATGGACCCAATTCTGATTTATAACAAACTCATTCCCAACAAAGACGAAGGCTGCAGTCCACCAGGGTTATACTTATAAATAAATATACATGCAGCTAAAAGAGGATATTAGGTGAAAATAACTGACCTAGCATCTGCCAAAAAAGGTCCCCATTTTGTTGTTCATTATCAATTTCCTGAAAATAAGCCCTGGGGCTTTGGCTAAGACGGTGGCCTCAGACCAGCCAAGCTGACCTTGGCATTCAGGGCTGGTTTCAGTGAGTGAGGCATAGAGTGCCCAGACATAAATTCACTCATCTGATGGATGCCCTGTGCCCACCTCCTCCCTTCTCTCCCATGCCACCCCACTTGACTCAAATGGGCCAATTTCCAAAGCGACATCCAAAGTGTAAGAGGTTGGGGAAAACATCCTGCAAGGTGGCTCAGGGATCTGATTCCATCAGATGGTTTCAAGAATACTGTGGGAGCTTAAATCCATTTGAAAATATGCAACCAATGCTATATTCTGAATGTTAGGTCTCTGGACTGAGTTCCACTCTCCCACCCTGGAGTGGGTTCTGAATGGTCCTCAGACCTATCCTGTGAGTTTAATGGGGGGGAGGGGCTGTTAGCAGTTAAAAAATAAACACCTTTGCAGTAGGCTCAGGCCCTTTCCTTTTCCTCCACTGGGAGAAAAATTGTGCTTCCAACTTGCAGGAGCATGAGCGAGATCACCACCAGAGGGCCCGTCCTGGTCAGAGAGCCAGGGACCTCCCCAGTGGCCAGGGAGACCCAGGGGGACTCTCTTCCCTGGGGGGAGGGCAGCAGCTCGTGGAACACTGTTCTTTCTCTGGGCTGGGAAGGGGGCAGGTAGACAGGAGGCTGCTGGCTCTGCATGCTCCCAACGTAGGGAGAAGTGAGATTTTCTTTCCCTTTTTTTGTGTTTAAAATAGAATGATTTCCAAAGCAGTGTGTGCTCAGGTCTCCTTTCCCCTCAGTGCCAAACTAATCCCTGCTGCTCTCCCTCAGTCTCTCTGCTAATCCAAGGCCCACTCCTCCTTAGCCCAGGGACAGAAAGGAGTTGGGGGATTGCCCTGGCCTCCCTCCTATTTCCAGGCTGGAGGAGAACTCCGCTTCCCCTGCCACTAGTCCCGTCCAGTCCTGAGGTCTGTGGTTCTCAAAAGCTGCAGGAGGAGGGCATCTCTTCTCCTTGGTCCAGTCCAGGCGAGGGGCCCTGCAGCCCCGCTGGGCGGTGAGGAGGCAGTGTGTGGACAGTGGGGTCACGTGGTTCTTAGTCCAGGTCAGGCAGTGACCTGTGCTGGCACTAGGGCCCACCTCCTTGCCAGTGCTGGAGGGGAAGGCGCGAGGGAAGTGGGGCCAGAGGAAGGGACTCCGTTCCCGCCACAGCCTGAGGTATAGGGGAAGCCTGTTGGCAGGCCCAGGGCCCCCGATGCAGGGCTGGGTGCCTGCTGGGATCAAAGACAGCCTTATGCTCTGTAAACATGAACCAGAGGAGAGCCAGAGAGGTATGTCTGATTTGGGAGCAGCTCTTGGGGAGAGCAGGTGCTGAGGAGGGGAGTGGGGCATTCGTGATGCCTGGGTGGGTGTCCTGTGTGGTTGAGCTGGCCCCTGGAGCAGAGAGCTGGGGAGGGCCATGCTCCATTCGACTGCGGGGTCTTCTCGCCCCCTCCCAGCCCCACGTCACTCCGGGCAGGCATGGGTGCTGCAGCGACTGCTTCTGCAGCCCTGCCAGTGCAGGAAGCTTCCGGGAGGCGCGCTGGGGCACCAGCTTTGCTGGCAGCTGCACCCCCACCAGCCCTCGGGTCCTGGTCACGTTGGATGGAGAGAACAGGTCTGGGATTTCTGTGCTTAAATTCTCTGTCCTTTATCCTGGCAACAGGCTGGGCTCTCTCGCAAGCCCCCAGAATAGAAAGGAGGGTGATGGTGATTCCTTAGTGTCTGCCTTGGAGGGACCATCGCTGTGGGGAGAGGATGGAAGGCCGAGAACAGGGTCGGAGGAGGAGGCTCCTGTGAGGGAGAGGAGGAGTGAGTGAGGGCGGGGCTGGGGAGGCAGTGGCCAGCCTGGCCAAGCCACTCTATCCTGAGTCCCTAATGGACCACCGGGCGCAGCAGAGCCTGAGCCCTAGAGTCCTCTGTTAGACCTTTCTGAGGCAGGTGGGGAAGGTTCTTCCAGTGACTCCGTGGGAGTAGGAGGCAGGAAATGGAATGAGACTCCGTCCTGCTGCATTCTAAATGGCACAGTCATGGCAATTTTTTAGGGAAATAAATAGGCAGAGTGACACCCTGCAGTTTCCTGTGGGTGCTTAGCTCCAGGGCCAGAGGTCCGTCCCACTGTGTGAGCTCCCACTTGTGTCTGGCATAACCTAGAGTAGGGAGTCAGGAGTAAGAGGTGCTTTTAAGAGGCAGGATAAGATCATAGTAAAGCCCCTCAAAAATCCTGACTTTGCCAGTCACCCGGCACAATTTGTTTGTGCCAATGTGTCACCTTGGAAAAGTCCTTTAGCTTTTCTGAACATCGTTTCTTTATCTCTGAAGCATAGGTAGACCCTGTGGCCCACTTCCTCAGAGGGCTTTAAGGAAGCAAATAAAGGTAGCAACACTTATGTGGGACTTATTATGTGCCACAGACTGTTCTTGGTGCCTCAACGACCCGCTTTACAGCTGAAGAAACTGAGGCACAGAGAAGTAAAGCACAAACAGCGAGAGGTGGCAGGCCTGGGAGCTGAAGTGGCTCCCAGCCTGTGTTCTCATGTGAGCTGCGCTCACCGTGGAGGGCCATGCTCGCTGGGTGGAGCCGTGAGCTGGGTGTTCTTGACCTGGCCAACAACAAAGAGGGCCAAAGAGAAAGTGGTGACTCAGGCAGCTCGACCCGGGCGAGTGGGCCTAAATAGCAGCCCCCTGCAGTGGTACGGATGTCTCGGCCGGCACGACAGGAATACTGATATGGCATGAGTGCGGAGGCATCAGGACAGTGATGCCTTCTGAAGCGGCTGGTGGCAGAGGACCCAGCTGTGTGGGTGAAAGTGGCACCTGCAGACTTTCAGTCGGCACAATAGGAAGGGGACTTTGGCTACACCTCTTCTACTTTTGCCCACATTTGCCCTGTCCTCCCACAATTAAAGACCAAGAGGAAAAGCCTCAAGAGATTTATGCTGCAGCCAAACGCGGCATCAGCCTGCCCAGTTCACAGTCCCCCGGCCCCCATACCTGCATCCCGAGGCTCAGATCTCCACCGAGGGGTCAGTGAAGCCCTTCTTCCCCTCGTTCACCAGCACAGGCTTCTCTGTCCGTGTGTGCCACACCAGGATCTGTGTGTCCAGGGACACAAAACAAGGTGGGGCAGGTCCCTGACCTCGCCCTGCCACTTCCCTGCTCCCTCCCACGCCCCGCAAGTATTTCTCCTGCCCCTCCCTCTCTGCCCGTGTTCCACCAAGCTTTTGTCAATTGTTCTTTATTTCTACCCACTCCTTGGTTCCTGCTGTTTGTACACGTGATGGATTCAAAATACCTGCTGGGAACAGGAAGTCTAGAATGAGAGAAAATAGGCAACTCTCAGGATTTCCCAAGTGTGTGTGCATATGTACGTGTGTGCTCACGTGTGGTGTGTGCGTGTGTGTCCAGCAGGGGGCCCGGGGCGCCGCTCATCTGAAGGAGGCTGTGACTGTCTGACGGCTATCTCTGCTGCCCTCCGTGCCTTCCACGGTGGGGGCGGGGGGGGTTTTCAGAAAAGTGAGACTATTGAGAGGCCTCTGTTTCTTTTCCCTTGATCTGTTGGGAGGGTCTGGTTCGACACAGAAATGCTTGCATCACTGTCATCGGTTCTGCAGAGGGTCTTACCTTGGTGCAGTTGGCTGCCTTGGGCTCCAGGTCATTGAGGGTGACAAGTTCTCGAAGGAGGCTGCTTTCCTGGTAGCCTCCCTTCACGCCACGCAGCTTGAAGTAGGCCTGGCTTCGCTGTAGAATGAGCCGCAGGTTGACCGCAAATCCAGCCATGTCTATTGCAAATGGTCGGTGAGGGTCGAACACTGTCTTCCAGCCGACCACTTTCCCTGCTGCATTCACCCGTGGGGCCTCGTACCGTAGGCCACCAACAAAGGCCACAGGCCACACGGACACCCTTCTGGTGCTGCGCATCTGCAAGTGGGGGATCTAGAGTCAGGACACCAGGCCTGCTGATAGGGAATGACGCCCATGCCCATGGGAGGTGAAAGCAGTCCATGGACTCCATGGGGATGGGCCATCTGAAACCATCCAGAGAGATGCCGCCCAGCCCTGCCCCCAGGCATCAACCCTGTGATGGGCACCTGCAGAAGAACCTGCTCCAGGCAAGACCAGACCTCTCAGACCCGGAGATCTTCACCTTCTCAACAGACCCTGCTGGTGTTTTCTCCCGTGCACGAAACCTGTCTTCCCGGACAGAGTCTGAAATGACTCTTCCTCTCCCTCAGACTGACAGGGCCTATAAACCCCAAGGAAGCTCTGTTTCACCAGCAAGGTTTCCAATTAGCCACACTGAATGCCCCCCACAAAACCCTCATTCAGACAGTGCCTCTAAGGCCGGGACCATAGCTTAGGAGGGCCAACCGCCACCGGTCTTGCCCTTACTGGTGGGGGACGCTGTAACCCGCACTGACGTCTCTGCTCCCTTTCCTTGGTGCTCTGTGGTCTGCCCCGCTCCCAGCCTGGCAAGTCCCTTCCTGGGTTTCCTCCCGAATGAGTGTCTCTGCAGTGATGCCCTCCCCAGGAAGCCCCACCCGTGCCTCAACTCCAGGCGACAGAGGCCACGCACCTCCTCAAAGAGCTCCAGACTGTAGGTGTTGTCATCGTCGGCGAAGTACACCACGCCGGGCTGGCTAGAGTTGCGTGGGAAGGTCTCACGCAGCCAGCGCAGGGCCAGGTTGCGCTGCATGGTGCCCCGCGGGATACGCGGATCGCGGGCGTCACCGCGCAGCTTGTAGTTGCGGGGTGTCTCCACGTGCAGGTGCGTGTAGTTGAGGCCGGTGTCGCGCAGCAGGCGCGCGGTCAGTGGCGTGCGGCGCGGAGCGTCCTCCACCACCAGCCAGTGCAGGTTGGGCACGTGCAGCAGCGTGTTGGCCATGCGCGTCAGCTCGGCCTTCTGCACCGGGCGGCTGTAGGTGGGCGTCACCACGTGGATGGTGGGCAGAGTGTCCGACCACGGCGGGGGCCGCGTGTAGACATACTCGGTGCGCACCACCTCCACGATGTCGCGGTCAGACATGCAGTACTCCCTAGGGTCCGCGCCCAACTGTGCGTCGCGCCGGGGGTCACTGCCTTCATCTGCAGAGTTGGGAGACCAGAGTGTGGAGACCGGAGGGCCCGCCAGGCTCTGGCCTGAGATGCAGGGCTTAAGGCCACCCACCCTGTCAAGATCATCTCCTGGCCCCTTTGCGGGAAGGGCTTCAGACCCCTGCCTCCTCCCCTGCCCTGTTAGAGCTGAGGTTGAAATCTGCATCCCTGCAATTCTTGTAGGGATTTGCCTTGTTCTGACAGGGATGACACAGAAATGCCTCTAACTTTCCATACAGTAAAATAACATCTGCAGCACTGTAGTTATTTGAGTGAAGCTGGCCACATTCCAAGATTGCACCCTCAGTTCCTGAATGTATTGTGTTTTTATGGCAAAGTATCTGGGCAATCCGTGGCACCCTAGGGCCTTCCTCATCTGGCCAGAGCTGACCACACTGCTCTGCACAGGGCTGGGCTAGCACAGCACAGGAGCACTGCCATGCTGTGGTGTAGATGTCACAATGCCCAAGGGCAGGGTTAGTGCTGTTGTGGCCGCAGCACACTGTGGACTTCGAAGGAGCCTGAGAGGCTGGCTTGCCCTAGATTTTCACAAGTCCTTTAATCAAGTGGGGCCTTTCCCCTCCTGGCCTTATGTAATCAAGTCTTTGAATCTTGGTGCAGAACTTCATATTTAACTACTGCATTTTATTCCAGTGGGTTTTCCCCACAGTTCTGAGTTTCTCCTCTCCTTTCTGTCTGAAGGACTCATGCACCAATGATGGTCTGGCCCCCACTGCCCTACCTCAGTGGAGGGTCACAATGGTCAAGAGGACAGACCTAGACATTTACATGCTTAGGCTCAGACCCTGCCCAGTTCTGTCATTGCCAACTCTATGCCTTCGAGCAAGTTGTGTAGCTTTTGGTACTTTGATTTCAGCAACTGTAGAGCTAAATGTAGCATCTACTTTATAGAGTTATTATGTGGATTAATGAGTTGATACCCATCAAGGGTCAGAGCACTGCTAGGCACAGTTTTGGTCATTTCATCATGTGTGGAAGGGCAGTCACCAGCCCCACTTTCTCATGGCTTCTGGCAGTTATGAAAGGATGAAATGAGCAAGTCACATGAAAGAGTAGGTGCATGGTCCCGGGGAGGATGCACCAGCCATTCTGTTTCCTCCCTCTGTCCCGGCACTGTCATTAGCAGCAGGTGGCTGTGTGGGGTGCTTGTGTGAGGCATCTGCAGGTGAACCAAGAAGGAGACAAGGCTAATGGCACAGCATGACACATGGCAATAGCTGGGAGCCAGTGACCCAGGCCCTAGACAGGATGATGGGATGGGGAGGGGACCAGCACAAATGCCGCTGATTAAGGGGGATTATTTGAAAGAGCTTTGGGTCAAACTGTGAGAAGAGAGCAGGGCTGAGGGGTGGGTGTCCAGGATTCTGACTTGGATGTAAGGTTTAATTTATCCTGTAGTCAGTAAGATTTTGGAAAACAAGGTCTGGGGAGGAGATTTAGAGTCATTTTGCCCAAGCTCTCTTCCACCCAAATCATCTCAAGCATGTGGGAGACTGTGCGCTGGGAAAGTTCCCCACATACTAGGACTCAGCCTCGGCCTGTGCTCTGCCCTTCCCACTGGCTTCAGGACTTCTGCAACTTTGAGTCATAACAGCTTCCTGGTGACCCTAACTTCACTTAATGACAGCTTTCATTCTGTCCCTCTTGGCATGCTCTGGAGAGACAATGCCAAGTCCCTATCCTTAGGCACTACCATCATTGCTTAGCAAAACAGCCTGATGTCTTCAAACCTAGCACTCTGCCAGGAATGCAATCGACATGCTATTATGTCACTTTATATACAATAGCTCTAACCCCTCTAGCATGATGTAGGATAACAATGATTCTAAACTGATAGGCGTCAAAGAGAGGCATTGGAGTTGGAAGGATGATGTCACAAGGTGAGGCCCCAAGTGCCTAGCATTGGGCAGTGAGGGTACAGCCATCTTGAGCTTAGCCCTTCCTCATGGAAGCTTCTGGAACTGCTGGGGGTTTGCGGGACCTGATATTTCACTGTGTGGAGCAGCACAGGTTCAGACAATCTTTGGACAATGCCTGCATCTTGGGGTTACAGGCCACTGTGTGTTCCCAGGTGCCACCCCACCTCTCTTGCTGGAATGGGTCTGGGAGCCTTCCTGTGCTGTCACTGTCCCTGTGATATGTGTGATACCATGCACACCACTGTGGGAGAATGCCTGCTTGAAAGTGTTGAATCTGTGCATGTGTGGGGTGGGGGCAGGGGCAGAAGACAGCACGAGACCAAGGGCCAAAGACTGAGCAGTAGCCAGCTGTGGGGCACATGGAAGGCTGGAGGTATAGGGAGCTTGGTGTGAGAGGGACAGCAACCTCAGAACTCAGAGCCGGGAGAAGGTGGCTCTATCCCCATTTCCAGTAGTTCTTCTCGGGACTCTTTCTCTTTCCAGCAATATTTCCACCAGGTAGGACTAGACCAAGGTTTCTTAAGCAAGAAAAGAGGAGAAAACAATATGCTTTCCTGGAAAGGCTTTAAAATGCAGTGCAGGTCAGAAATCCTACCCCACTCCCAACCAGTGCTGAGTGGTTGCATGTCTTGCACATCATGAGATTGGATGCAAAGTTGTGCATGTGTGTCTCTATATGTGTGTGCACTAATTTTGTTTGTTTTTAAAATTTTTTTCTGTATTTTATGATACTATAATATCTTGGGCCTTGCAGACCTGGGGAGGGACTGCCCCTCCTAGGACTAACTAATTCCTAGAGATAGTAAACAACTTGCCTGCAAACATACCTTTCACATGCAACCTAACCAATCTGGAGCCCACACCCCACCACCTCCTTTGTGGACCTCTCACACCCAAGCCAATAAATTACCCTGCCCTAAATCACCCAGTGCCAGGTACCACACAGTTAGAGACCACCTGTGTACCTTACATCACACCAAAATTATTCAAACTAATTTTGAGCCTGCTCAGCTGCTTACTGCGCCTTACTGTTTCCTTCCTGCAAATACCACACCCATGGCTTTGCCCATGCTGACCTCCCACTCCTCCCATCTCCTGACTGACCCAGTCTTCTCCAGGTGGCCCCATGTGGCATGGCGTGCCCCCTCCTCCTGGGCATTTCTTTAATAGTGCATGTGGCAGCTTCAGCAGACTCCCAAAGGGGCCCAAGACTCCACAAAGGGTAAGATCATGGCCTTGGTGACCCTATGGTTCCTCCCTGCTGTTTGGTGAGCAAGAACAAGAACCCCTGCATGTTAGCTGTGGCCACTCTCGTTACTGAAGCTCGGCTAGTGTGGGCAGGTGGCTCACCCTTGTGCACGGCGAGCAGGGGCGCGAGGGTGCTCTGGTGCCACACGGTGATGAGCAGCGTCCAGGGCAGCACAATAAGGACGATCGCAAGGATGTCCCTTCTCTTCGGCATCTCCAAGGCTGTCTGCGCCCACGGCTCCTCATTACCTAAGTGGTGGTAAGGTCAGGAGAGGGGTAGCCACAGGGGCGGTGGCAGCACAGGGGAGAAAAGAACAGGTGTGGGCTGGGCTGGCCAGGCACAGAGACAACAGAGAAGCCGAATGTTGGCTAGCAGGTCTTACCAGCGCTCACAACCCACCCATTGCGGAAGCAGGTTTGGAGAGTCCGGCCTGAATGGAGTCTGAGAAGGGGTAGCTGTCCAGGGCAGGGTCAGGAACCCTGGGAGGTGGACACCTGCAAGAGAGAGCAGAAGACGATAGCCAGAGACCTGGGCATGGGGACGGACGCCCAGCAGGCTGGCCCTGCTCTGGGATGTGCAGCGTCGGTGTTTCATAATGGAGCCTCAAATGTCTGTCCTCGAGGCCCTCTTCTGTCTGTCTCCTGGGTGGAATGGCATCTGTCCTTCTCATGGGCACAGGGACATGGCACAGCTCCATGTATGAGGGTCAGTAGGGTGCAGGGGTCAAAGGTGCAGACTTTGGAGACACTTGGCTTCAACTCTGTCACCCACAGGCTTTATGACCTTTGCTCAGTTATGTCAACTCTCTGTGCCTCAGTTTTCTCATCTATAAAATGGGGTACTGTGCCTACCTAGCTCACAGGCTGGTCTCTAAATTAAATGAGGTAACACTACAAAGCCCTCAAATGTTAGCTGCTACACTGTCCAAATATTTGGACCCACATGGTTCTCTTCAAAGCCTGGATAAAGGGACAGAATTCAGGGGAGTCTTCTGAGGACAGAGGGAAGACGTGTGAAGGATGGGCCCGGGGAAGAAACGCTGTGAATGCCTTCCTTCCCCAGTGTCAACAGGAAATTCTTCTGTGGCATGGCTCTGTGCAAGACGGAGTGCCAGGTGCTGGGCCAGGCGGGGCACCTGCAAGCAAGAGATGTGGTCCCCATGGGGGCTGCCACATCCTGGGGAGATGGTTCTCAAAAATGAAAGCAGGGCCCCCAGCTGAGAAGGGGGAGAAGTTTCCTCTCAGTCCTGCAGAGGATCCATTGGCAGTGTCCCCTTGGGGACCTGTTCTTTCACGTGACAAGGACCTGTCACGGTGCACCTCCACGGTGCAGAGACCTGGAGAGCACCTTGGAAACTGTCACATCTTCTCCTCCTTCCTTTTTGCCTCGATGCTGAGTGCTGTGAAGATGCAGCCAGGGGTGGAGGGGAGAGAGGACAGCCCTGGCCAGCCCTTGGTGAGCCCACTGCCCCCAGGGCCCAGTACTGTGCAGGGACACATCCTCCTCAGAGGCCCCGCTTGCTGCCTGCTCCAGCCCCAGCTAGCCTGTGCTTGCCATCTCTGACGGAGTCCAGAGACATGGCTGGGGAGGACTTTTGGCCCCCTAGTTTTGGAAATAACGTGCTTTCTCTCCTTCTTGGGTCTTTTCTCTAGGTGGTTCTGACTCCCTGGGAAGGCCAATTGAGGAGCACTGTGGTCTCCTGGGATGGCCAGCATCCCCCAGCCCAGCCCTTACCACGAAAGGCCCACTCTGTCCCCAGAGTGTCCTGCCCTCATTCCCTGGGGAATTGAAGCACCCTGGAGTTTAATGTCACAGGCAGGGACCAATGGTGGGGACACGTAGGAGGGAGCCCTCACTTTGTCCCTGTGTGTACTGTGTCCTCTACAAACTCCTCCTCTTTGGTCCAGCAAGTGACAGAGCCCAGCATCTCTCACTGGCTGGGTCTCGTGTGAGAAATGGAGTGACCTCATGCCACATGCCCCAGACCTAGCCCCTGTCCCCCCATACCCAGGCCACCCACAGAGCTGCACAGGGCTCTGCGTCAAGGCCACATTTTGGCTGATGCGATCTTAGTCCACATCTGATGAAGGATGGGGAGGCTAGGCCCGGCCAGGGCTGCAGAAATGCCTGGGAAGAGTTCTGTGTTCGCAGAGATCCCTCAGGGAGCTTTCTTAGATCCCCGGCTTTGGTGAAGCTTCTAATTCTGGGAAGGAGAAAGCCCAGGAGAGAAGGCGAGCGCCATGCCAGCTCAGTCCCCCCAGGCAAGCCCACGTGCTGAGCACGTTCCTGCTCTTGCTCCCTTTCCTCTGGGCAGCCTCTTTGTCCTGCTCCTCCTTGGGCACCTGCCCCATCTCCCATTTGTCCGCGTGGGCTGTAGATAACAGCAGACTGTCCTACAAGGCTCACGATGTCCAAAGATGGTGCTGGACACGTCACATACCTGCCCCGTGCAGCACTCACAACACCCCTATGCGGCAGGTGCTACTGTGATCCCTGTTTTACAGCTGGACTCACTGAGGCCAGAGACGGTGAGGAACTTGCCTGAGGAGCCAGAATGAAATCGAGGCAATATACACTGTCATCAGGAGTGTGGGATGAGAGGTCCCAGGCCCCTAAGCCCCCAGAACCTGGGCCAGGCGCAGGTGGCCAGGGGACACATGCAGGCCAAATGCTTTCTCTGGCCTGGACTAGCACCACTTCAGAGCCACCCTCCTCTGCGACAGCTACCTCCACTGTCCCAGCACCTGCCTAGGGGCTGGAGCGGGAAGGAGGGGCAGGAAGGAAAATCGGAAGGACAGAGGCGCGGGAGCAAGGGCACCATAGGGAGCATTCTGATCCCATCCAGTCTTTTTGGTCAAAACATCCATGAGAGGAAAAGGAGGGGGAAAGAGGGAGAAAAGCTCTAAAAATAAACTTAGCAATAAACCCAGTTGTGCATTAATTACTCTGGAAGCCATTATGGCTTGAAAACCCCATAACTTTAATGGAGGCTATTATAAGCATAGTAGCAAAATCGAGGAGCTAATTACCAGGCGGTTATTAGGCAGAACAGAGAGCGCCCCAGCCCGGGAGGAGCCAGCTGGCCAGCAGGGGGTGGGGCATGGGAACCGGTGATTGGCCTGGGGGGCCTGGGGCAGGTGGTGGGACGCACACACCCTGATCTGCAGCCAAGTCTGAGATGGGCTGCAAGAGTGAGCAGTGTCGGTGACTGTCCCCAGCCTGTGTCTGCCTCAGGGAGAGGCTTGGCCACACCCTGCAAAAGAAAAGCCTGGGAGACAAGACCCAGGGGCAAGGGTGGGGGAGAACGGGTGCTGGAGGAAGAGTGGGAGGGTGGGAAGGGTGCTTCTGGGTGAGACAGGAAGAGGTGCGTGCAGCTGTGAATGAGCCAGGCCCAGGACCGCTGTGGTCATGACTGCCGCCCTGACACTTGGCACTTGGGTTTGCAACTGACCCCCATCACTGGCATATCTCCCTCAGCAGTCAGGACACAGGAGGCCCCCACCCCGTGCTCTCAGAGCCTCTGGTGGACAGAGACAGGCTGCACTGCGGGTGGGACGTGCGCGGCCCTACGGAGGGTGATCATTGCATGGGCCGCAGAAGCTGGGTCAGCACGTGGAGGTCAGCGGACAGCAGCCTGGCCTTGTGCTGGTCCTCATCTTTGAAGTGTGGAGGTCAGGTTGGAAGAGCACTAACGAATTTTCAATTCTGCTACTGTAGCAGCTTGAGGTTAGGACAGTCAGGGCTCCGTGAGGATGAAGAAATGTCTGACCTGAGAGAAGTGGGGCTCAGATGACATCAAGGGCCAGAGGGATGGCAAGAGGGCCAGCGTCACACTGCCTGTTGGCGTGGGATGGAGCCGTGACTAGGGGTCAAGAAGCCCGTGAGATATGCCTTGTCTTGTAAGACCTCTTGTCTGAAGGTTTCAGGGAGTCACGGGCTGTGAATGCAGCCAGGTGCCTGGGACTAGGACGGAAGGCCCTGACCGGCCCAGGCTGGGGCAGAGCATGGCTGAAGTGGCTGGCCTGGGAAAGCCAGGTATGTGTGAGGTTCCTTCAAGGCTGGCCTATTCTAAACACACAGAAAGGTTTTCTGCTGAGCCTGCGGGTGTTCAAGCAAAAGCCTCATCAATGCCCAAGGCCCCAAAGAGGGGGGTTTATTTAATTTCAGTCCACAAATATTAATTGAGCATTTGTGGCAGGCAAGGCACTGGGTTAGATTCCCAGCACTGTGGGAGAGGAAGCTCTGCCAGCCCAGAGGGAGGAGAGGCTTTACACAGCCCCCTCCAGGCAGGTGATGTGTGCTGAGCACAAAATGTGCCCGACACTGTGTGTGCGCAAGCGTGTGACAGAGATTGGTTTCAAACAAGCTCAGGAACCATCCAAGCCACTCCTCTCTGGAGGATAATGAAAGTCTTTTTACCCAGTAAGACTGGGAACAGTAGTTAATTGATTAGTCAAAACAGTCCATTAGGTAAAGAATCTTTCAAAGTGATACATACACGCGACACACATTTCAACTTAAGTAACTTTCGAAGAGCCAGTTGTTCAATAGATGATGTGTCCCCACAACTGCACAGTACATAGTAATTTTTCCAAAATCCAACTCCCCACTGCTGGCTCCTGGTGTCGACGCAGGGCCAGGGGGGTCTGCGCCGACCTTCTGACGTCAGCCTCACGTCGCACACTGCCTGTGAGCTCCAGTTTTCATTTCTTTAGAGTGATTGAGAACCGAAGGGCATCTGGTGAGCAATCTGATGAGTGCAACACCCTTTAGAATTCTTATGACTTTCCCCCGCCAATCTGCACCTAATCCAGAGAACTTTTTTCCAGATTCATCTTATGAAATTTTCAAAGAAACAACACTTATTTCAACACACTGTTTCAGCAGTTTGCGTACGAGTCCATGACGACGTTAGCAAGCAGGCCCGGAGCAGGGCCCAGACGGGCGGGCAGAGGGGCACCCGGATCACATGGGCTCTGGTCAGTGCTCCCGACTAGATGGAGGACACCAGGCAATCTGCTGAGTGGATCGAGGGCAGACTGGCTAAGAAAGCTTCTGCTGTTCATACCTGGGAGCCTGAATGCCCCAAAGAGGGAGGCACAGACTTTGTCCCACAGATCCGCAAGAGCCCCTAATGGGATCAAGGGATTAGCATTGATTCTGCAGGCGCTGCTCAAAGCCCAGTACCAGAGCTCGTCAGCTCCTAGTCGGGTCAATCCATACCTCATTAACTTAGCCCCAGCCCTCCAGTCCAGCACCGCTGCTGCCCAGGCCCACCCCAGCCTTGCTGGGGGGCAGGACACAGGCATGGACCTTGTGCACATACTGAGCCCCGGAACACCCAGGGTGTCCAGGGAGCCATTCTGCTCAGGCCTCCTAGTCCTCTTCCTCTGCCCTTGCCCTGCTCCCCAACAAGGGAGAGGGGACCCTATAGCAGATTCCACTCTGAATCCTATGTCGAACCAGTAAGATGCCCTTTCCTATACAGTCCAGTCCTCTGATCTCCACAGCAGCCCCGTGAGGTAGGTAGGGAGGTCTCATCCCCATTTTGCATGTGAGGACACTGAGGCTCAGACAGGCTATGACAGGCCCAGCATCATAGCATTAGATGCCAGCAGAGCTGCTCAAACTCAGGCCTTGGACCCCGCATCCAGCATGCCTTCCATGCCCATACTGCTGCCCCCTGGAGATGCAGTGCTTGCCTCCCAGCTGTCTTGGCCCACCCTAGGGCTCACCCACTGGGCACTTCTGCCCTAGGGCCAGAGCTCCCTGGCCTTCCTGTGTCCCCCCTGCACTGCCTACCTCGTTGGTCAGGCCATGTGCCCCCAGGAAGGGGCTCCCCGTACCCTGCTGTCATGGTGCAGCATGGAGCAGGAGAGGAAGGCAAGGCCCAGCACGTGCAGATCCTGCGGTGAGCCTGGCTCACTGCCGGCTCACAATTGTGGGTACTTCTGATAGGAAGGGCGGTGTGGATTCCAGATATTACACCAACTTGTTTCTTTCTGATTGGAAAAACCAAGCCACGGACTCAGGCAGAAGAAGTACTCATTCAGTTCACACTTGGCATAAGGAATAGTTTAATGCTGCAGACCCCAACCCCCAGGCTGCAGAATGGTACTGGTCCGTGGCCTGTTCGGAACTGGGCCGCACAGCAGGAGGTGAGCGGCGAGTGAGTGAAGCTTCATCTTTGTTTACAGCCACTCCCCATCGCTCGCACCACCACCTGAGCTCCGCCTCCTGTCAGATCAGCGGCGGCATCAGATTCTCACAGGAGCGTGAACCCTACTGTGACTGCCCATGAGAGGGATCTAGGTTGCATGCTGCTTATGAGAATCGAATGCCTGATGATCTGAGGTGAAGCTGAGGTGGTGATGCCAGAGCTGGGGAGCAGCTGCAAATACAGATCATCATTAGCAGAAAGTCTGACTGCACAATAAATGTAATGTGCCTGAATCATCCAGAAACTGTCCGCCCAGCCCTTCCCTGGTCCATGGAAAAATTGTCTTCCATGAAACTGGTCCCTGGTGCCTAAGAGGTTGGGGACCTCTGCTTTAACATTTTGGTTTGCTTCCAGCATCAGAAATGTAACTCATCAATTTTTTTTCTTTTTGTTTTTCAGAAATAGCCCTTGATTTAGTTTAGTACTCTGTAAGTGACAGTCCATTCTGGTTCACTGCAGGAATTTGAACAGAATAGGATATTGGTCCCAGCTGGTTTCCTGGATGTCCCCTGAATCATGCAGCTGGTGGTCTCCAGGCAGAAGTTCATCCACGCACGCCAGAGCCCCCATGCGGGAGGCCCTGAGACTGAGAATCAGGTGCTTCATTGTGGTGACACCACATGTTGCTGCTGTCTGCTGGGGCAGGCTCAGGTGGGGCACGAGTGCATACGGGACCCACTGCGTGGCTCTTCAGGAGCAAGGAGAGCTGGGGAGGGAGTGGCAGCCAGGCAGGTGGCTAGCTGGAGGACACAGACCTGAGGGTGTGCTGTGGGCAGTTGGACAATGGCTGGCCGGGTTTGTGGAGGACCCCAGGGGAGAAGCCATCCTGTGGCAGGTTATGATGGGTGCTGCTCCATGGCTGAGCAGAGGAAGGGATTAAGCAGGAATGTGCTGGCCACTGAAAAGACAGTGGTGGAACAGCCACGTCTACTTGGCTCCTTCCTGTATGATGGGGACCTACTGAGGGTCATGCCTGTCTGTGGGGCTTGCGAGACTGGGGAGCAGTCCCTGCAAAGAGCCCTGCAGCCCAGCCTGGGGCCAGGAGAGAGGTTTGGTCTTGGAAGTTGCTGCCTCCCCCACCTCCTCTGCCCTCCTTCCTTGCTATCTTTCCATCCGTGCCCTAGGCCCATTCCAAACAGCAGCCAAGCTTTCAGAAGGGAAAATCACTACTCCCAGGACAAGTGTGTTCATTTTCTATTGCTTTCTAACAAATTGCCACGTACTTAGCCGCTTAGAATAGCACTCGTTTGCCCTCTGAAGTTCCTATGGGGCAGGAGTCCAGGGTCTCAAGAGGCTGCACAGAATTGGCTGGGCTGTGTTCTCATCTGGGGGGTTGACTGGAGAAGATCCAAGCTCACTTGGGTTGCTGGCCGTATGTGTTGCCCTGCAGGGCTGAGGGCTGCAGCTTCTTGCTTCCTGTTGCATGGGGGTTGCCTCAGCTCCTGGGGGCTGCTTGCAGAGCCTTGCCACATGGCTTTCCCCAACAGGGCCACTTGCTTCATCAAGCCAGCAAGGAGGGAATCTAGAGCCAGTCTGCTAACAGAGTCTTACATAACACAGCGTAATCGTGGGAGTGATGGCCCGTGGCTTTTGCCACGTTCTGTTGGTTAGAGGCTAGTTATGGTGCCATGCACATCCCAGGGCAGGTTACACAAAGGCATGAACACTAGATGTCAGGACTGTGGGGGGCACCTGAGAGTCTGTCCCCCATACTAAGGCAGATGGGCCACATCTGGCCCTCTGCTCTTCAGCCCCTGCCTAGCTCCAGGATCCTGAGGGTGATAGTGGGGCCCAGCCAAAGTCACAGCCTCCTGCCACTTCCCTCCCGCCCCTTTATAATCCCCTGTCCTGGAAGAGCACGCTGGGCCCCGGGGCCCGACAGCCCCACACACTCTGCTAGGCTCTCCTCTGCTGTGTGACTTTGGCAAGGTGAGCTCTCTGGGCTTTGGCTTCCCATCTGTAAAATGGGAAGAAAAATAGTGCTTTCCCCCACTAGCTTGTTAGGATAATTAGGAAAAAATCAGTGTAAACTATCTGGCAGAGGTGCCGATAAGGAGAACCTGTTATAATTGTCAATCTCACAGCCCAGGGGCCTGGGATGGGTCTGTTTGGCCTTGCTTCCCTGGACTGCTTCCAGCTGAAGCCCTAGCTGCTACAAGCCACAGCCCCTGACACACCCACATCACCTTGAAAGCAGAGGCAGTGAGGAAGAGAGGGCTGGGACAGTCAGAGGGACAGCTCTTTCCCCATCTCCAGCATGGAGCTGCTACGTCCCTTTTGTTGTCTGGCATGTCCCATCATGACCTTAAAGACAACACATCTAAGAGCCAACCAGTATCTTTCTTCCCAGAGCAGCCCCCATCCAAGCCTCCTTTCTGTCATAGTCACGGTGGCCAAAGTGGACCTCGGGCTCTTCCTATTCCCTTCTCCCTGCATCAGCTGGGCCTTGGCTCCTTCAGTGGCCACCCCAGGTCCAGGCTCTGTCTCTCGACACTGGTCCAGGTCAGATCTCTGCCTGCAATGGTTTCTCGTGTGATCTCTCTGGCGCCTGCCTTCCCTCCTCAATTCAGAATCCACTACTGCCACGGCCACCACACTGACTCACTCATGCTCAGAATCCTGTTCCTCAGCCTGGCATCCAGGGCTTGCTGCCCTCTGCCACATCCCCAGCCCTGCACGCCCTCCTGTTTCCTCGTCACCCACTGCCCTCCACAGTCTCTGCCCTCTATGTTCCAGCATGGCTCCTTTCTCCTCACCTTGCAGAGAGGGGTGGGCCTGCCATGGTCGGTGCCAGGGAGCAATGCCTCATTCCCACCCAGAGCCAGGGGTGGAGCCAGACCCAGGGAGAGATGTTTTTAAGTTGAGTCAAGATGCCCAAAGAGCAAGCCAGGCCTGGCCCACGCAGAGAGCCTTCCACGTCATTTCCTTCCAGCTGTCAACCTGCTTCCTTGCTGTGGCTTCTGAACCCCACCTGCTCCTCCATGCCAGGCTTTGGAGGGAGCATATGTGGGACCGTGTACCGGGCCTGAGCGGCTGTCATGGGGCCAGGTCTGTGGAAGTCAGAGCATCAGTTTGGTCACTGTGCCCGACTCCCTCTCATCACCACCCTCTTGAAGCTGGTAGTTTGGAGGATGTAGTCTGGCAAAGGCAATGCAGGCACCTGTTCCCCCAGCCTCTGAGATGTGCTGTTTGGAATTTGACTCAGGAAAATCGCTGGGGTTGAGTGTTCCATTCTGACAACTCATCAAGGCCATCCTGCCAAACCACAGAGCCCCTCCACCCCGGTGACTTCACAGGGAAACTGGCTTGCTTGTGGACACACAGGTGCATGCATGTGTGCTCAAGGTCAGCACTCTACTGCATGAGCACACGTGGGTTCATGTATGCATGCCCTCGACCTGGTTTGGGTTATTGCTCTTGAGCCCTGTGGGCAAATCCTGTGATTTGGTCTCTGTTCAAATAAAAGATTATCTCATGTGCCCTTGGCACCTAGCAGCCTCCAGTCCTGGAATATCGATGGGATGACGCAAGAGGCCAATGCACTGTCTCTGCAGAGCTGAGCTTGCGGGGGGCAGCCGCTCCTCAAAACTCCTGGGAACACCCTGGCTCACACTCACAGTGATGTGTGGCTTCCAAAATGATTTCACACTGCCTACCTCATTAATGATTAAACTCTTGTTCTTGTGTTACAGATGAAGAAACTGAGGCACAAGGGGGTTGAGTGAGTCTCCCAGGTGTCCTTGGTCCACTTAGAAAGCAGCACAGCCACACCCCTGTGCTCCTCTGGGCAGCAGCGGCCACACAGGGCCCTGGCAGTGCTCTGTCCCACCTCTCTGGGCCGAGGGATGCTGCTGTCCCCCTCCTGGGGCACTCTCCTGCCGTTTGCTAGCAGGGTGAGGGAGTGGGGCAGGAGAGGGCTCAGCAAATTCTGCTACCAGACCAGTAGCAGGAGCGGGTGGGGCAAAACACAGAAGCTGCTGCTGTCAACTAAACAGCACAGCAAGGGTGGCCTGACCCCTCCCTCTGCCAGGCTGCTCCACAGTGGCAGAGAACAGTCCAGAACCCAGAATGACTCTGATACCTCTAGAATCATGAACTCTGGGAGCTGGGAGGGGCGTGACCCTCACTTCATCCGACTCTGTCTACAGAGGCGGCCCGGGGGGCTGAGCGACAGCCCAAGGCGGTGCTGCCCGGGATGCTAAGCCCTGGTAATGAGGGTGTCTCATGGTCGGCTGGGTGAAGGTGCCCATCTGCAGTGTGGAACCTGGCAGGGGTCCTGGTGACTGACTCAGCATCGCTGGATCCTGGCAAGGCCTGGGGACCAGAACCAAGTGGGCCAGGTAACCAGGTGGGTCTCTCCTGGAACTTAGCGTCTGAGGCGTGGATGGGCTGAGGCAGCTGTGCAGGGCCTCTCACACTGCAGCAAGGCTGGGATGCCTCAGAGGGAGGGCGAGAACAGACAGTGACAGTCTGTCCCCGAAGTACTGCTCTTCCCATTTTCACGTTTTTGAAACGTGGTTTCAAAACGTTGAAACGTTTTGAGGCAGAGGCAGGTTGCTCTCTGCCTCAGTTTCCCTCAGGGCTGACATCTGTGTGGTTCTGGTGAGGTGAGCTTCCTGCTTGTTGGCATTGCCTCTCCTCGCTCTGAAAGTTTCCCTGCCTCACCCCTGCCCAGGCCTGAGCATTCAAGGTGCCCACACCACGACATGTCCAGCCCTGTAACCTACTGTGTGCTCACAGGATTCCTCATTTGACCCCCAGCCCTGGGACATGTGCTCCTTTGGGAGGCAGTAGGCCTTACTCATTTCTGCATTCCCACCCCAGGGCCCAAAGCCTACCACAAAGCAGAAGCTTGGCCAATATCTCTGTGACTCAGTTTCCTCACCTGTAACTCTTACAGAGGTATTTGGGGGTCAAATGAGGGAGTCCGTGGAAAACATCTAGCACAGGGCCTGGCACAGAGTTAGCACTATGTATGTTAGATCATATATAATAGAGTGATTATAACCACCACCATCAACAACATGTTTTAAAATTCAGTTGAATCCAAGTGCCTGGGAGAGAAGGGGCAGAGGAAGCGGTTGCTTTGGCTCCTCCGTTGTGGGTCAGCACCCACTGCATCGGGCAGCTTTTCTAGCAGATCCCTCCTTCCCCAAGACAAAACGGTGTGGGGGCTTGGACTCCCTGGAAAGCAGGCACGCCGGCATGCGTGACACGTGTGACAGACAGGGTGGCCTGGGGAGGGCAGACAGACCGCATGTGGGGAGTCTGGTGCCCTGCGCCTCGCAGGCCTGGCACAGTCTACAAAGCACTGGCACCTGTACTTTCCTGCTGCAGCCTCAGGGAAGCTCCCTTAAGTGGGCACTGCTTCTGCCACCCTGGGAAACTGAGGCTCGGAACTGAAAGGACTGCTACAGCTGGACAGCAGGGCTGCCCTGGTGCTCTGACACTGACGGTTGCTGCTTCCCTCCCCAACCCATGCACAGGTTGGTCCTGTGTCCCTGCCAAACGCTCAGGGAAGGATCGGGGATTCTAGAAGTTCACATGTCCCCTTTTCTCTTCTGCCTCCAGAGCTGTCAGAGCAGCTAGGGTCCAGCTGTCGTCAGCTAGGGTCCAGGGCCAGCTTGCACCGGGCACTGCCACTTCCTGTCTCTTCTCCCCTGGATGCAGTCTCGGGCTCCTGGAAAACTTAACTCTCACCAACTCCCACCTCTGAGGCTTCCCACCTCCCTCTGTTCTGCCTGCCCCCACCTAAGGTCCTTCCCCTGGGGCGTCAGCCAGCCAACCCCACCGCCTGGATAAGAAACAGTTAACATAACGAGTTGGAGGGGCTTGGGTGGGAGAGCACAGCCTGAGAACGCCTGAGAGCCGGGGTGGGCAGCGTGTGTCCCCCAGCACAGCAGCTGTGGATGTGATGAATGGAGGGTCCCTAAATCTCAGTCCTCTGATGGTAGATTATGCTGACACTATCTATATGTTTCCTGGGGCCGTTTATTACGCAGTGAGCAGCAGGGTGGCTACGGATCACCGATCGATTGCCTAGATGCAGCCGGAACGTCACAAAGGCACATGCTTAAGGCTACTTGCCACTTGCCTTGCTGGGGGCTCTCCAGGGTCTCCTGGGTTCCTGCCCCTGGGCAGATTTCTCTCTCAGGGCCCAGGGAAGGCAGAGGGGCAGGGCTTGGGATGCAGGTATCCCCTCCCAGGTCTGTACGGCTGCCTGGGAAGCGTGTTCTCTCCCTCAAGTTCCCTCCGCCTGCTGGGGATGAGGCTAGGGACTCATTCTGGGGCTTCACCCACGGGGCTGAGGATGCTCAGGTAGCACTGGACAGAGGAAGGTGGCACCCAGAGACCAGACCGGACACCCTATGAGGGAGGCTCCTTCCTTCTCTGCTCCTGCACCCACTGAGCTCAGACATGCTCCGAGTGGAAGGGCAAGGGGAGAACACTCAGCACTTTCTGCTCCACAGCCTGGCACCAAAGAACCTGTCGACTGAATGAAAGGGTAAAGAAAATGTGGCACACACCTGCAGTGGAATATTACTCAGCCTTACAAAGGACGGAAATTCACCTGGATGAACCTGGTGGACATTATGCTAAGTGAGAGAAGCCACTCACAAAAGGACAGACACTGTAGGATTCCATTTACACGAGGCATCTAGAATAGTCAAATTCACAGAGGCAGGAAGCAGAACATGGGATTCCCGGGGTTGGGATGAAGGCAAAGTGGGAGGAAGATCTGGAGATCTGTCTCACAACAACGCGAACATTCTGACTCCCTCTGAACTGCACACTTAGAAATGGTCACGATGGTACATTTTATGTTTTTTACCACAATAAAAAAGAGCCTGCCGTTCATGGAGAAGGTCAGGTCAGGTGCTGTCAATGAGACGCAGGCTTGCCTGCTGGAGGAGGGTTCCGTGGGCCTTCCCTGCTGTGTGGGGCTGGGCTGGTGCCTGTGTGTGGTCACGGGTGGCCGCTGTGTGCACTTTCTGGGTGCTGTCATCTGGAGTGACGGGGACAGGGCATGCTCGGGGGAAGCCCCCCGCAGACGTTCCAGGGGTGCTGCTGGGAGGAGCATGTGCCCCTTGCGCACAGCAGCCAAAGCCATCTCCCCCCGCCAGGCCTGGGAGCGGCAAGGCAGGGAGCAGCCGGGACGCTTGTTCTGAGAGGGAGATTTATATGTGGGAGAAGAAGTTAATATCGACAAGTGATGAGTTAGGAGAGCAATACTTCAGCTTAAGTTCAGAAACTCTCTGACGGAGAAAGAAAATAACATGCCCAGAGGCTGTATGTCAACCTAAGCAGGCTGGCGGAGCGAGGCCCTGCCAAGATGGTCAGTCACGGTGTGGGCGCCGGCTGGCGGGTCCCTTGGCCTCTGTGGGCTCAGCGCCCCCTCACCCGCCCAGTGCAACAGGGTCTGTGGATGAAAGGAAGGCCAGGGAGGGAGAGATGGAGAACCGATGGGAGCTGGTGGGAAGGGTGCTAGAGGAGCTGAGTTATTCCACTAACCGTGCAGGGGCACAGCCCTAACACCTCTGGGAACTGGGACTTATCTTCAAGGTGTCAGGAGAGTGGGGATGGGATGTGGCTGAGGGCGATTCCTGGATTTCCTCAGGCTTAAGACGAATGCACCTCCGAGGGGACCCCTACTCAGCTGTGGGGATCCAGAGGGCTTCAGGTCTGGGCTAAGTAGAAGCCGGGCAGCCTCAGAACCCAAGTCTTAAGCCACTCAGAGCCCCTGACAGCTCACCCTGCCTAGTTATTTCCAGATCGACCCTATTCCTTTGGTCAGAGTGTGCATGGACACAGGACAGCAGGCTAATGATTCACTGATTTAATTAAAGTTTGTATGTATTTTTAATTCATCGCCTGTGGCCTCAAGGATCTGACCTTCCCAAGGGCCCTGTCAGAAATAGTTCAGGTTGGTCATCCTGGGCCCAGCTGTCTGAGAGAGAAGAGAGAAGGCTTGTCCCCTTCTGGGGGAGGGCCCCTGCCCAGGAGAGGCGGCTCCTGCTGGCCCTGCACATCTCTGTCTGCCAAGAGGGTGGGCGACCTGCCAGAGAGGGGCTGGGGGAGTTGGATCATAGTCTAGGATGGGTACTAAATTGCTGTGTAGCCTCAGACAAGAGTGGGCTGCTCTGGGCCTCTGTTTCCTCAACTATGAAAAGAAGGGTGTCGCCCAGTGTCATGGAATCCTACTTCTGGGAGAAGCCTCGCAGGTCAGATAGTCTAGGGTGTCCGTTGCTAGTCTGTGGCTACTGATGGCAAATTCCTGCTCCTCAGGCGGTCCCCTCTCCGCTTCCGCCCCTGGCAGCCTAGCAGGCCCCTCACTTTCACCTCTCACTCCTGGGCACTTTTCGGAGAGCTTCTGGAGGTAAGAGGTGTGATTTCCCCATGGGGTCTAGGCCTCTCCTGTCTTATATGAGGAAACTGAGCCACACCGGAGTCTGCCACACGGTGAGCTGCTGCTGCAGCTGCACCTGGGCCTCCGGTCAGCACAGTCAGCTGACCCCGGGGGCCTGCAGGCCCAGGGCCTCCTCCCCCTGCTTCCCTCCGCTGAGCCCGGGCACAGCCTCCCGGCTTTCTGCCTCTAGACCAGGAAGGGTGAGCCCAGGCAAGGGCCCCTCACATCCGTCCCGCCATCCATGCTCTGCACCATGCTGGCCATGGCTGGCGGGTGCCTCTTTTGCTGTTTTTACTTTGAACGCATGAGGGCTGAGCAGGTGCTTTTTGCTGAGAGTGGTCCCAGTAAGACAGAATTTGTTACTCCCACCTCCAAAAACCACCAGCCCCTCCTCACCTGGCAGCATTCATGCACAAATGAGGGTACATTCTTCATCTTATTCTGTCTCACAGTTATTATCCGGCCACATTCCCATCACAGGTGAGGAAACTGAGGCTCAGGAAGGATCAGAAAGGTAAGCAAGGTCATGTGCTGATCAATGAGTGTTAAAGAGAATTGTTAAATGAAGATTTTGATTTTCAAATAAAAAATATAGAAGCACTTATTATTGCACACTCTGAGTGATTAGCATGATTAACTGTAATGACTCATTTCGTCATCACAAACATCCCATTATTACCCTCATTTTAGAAATGAGAAATCTGAGGCACAGAGAGATTAAGTAATGTCCCAGGGCCACACAGCTAGTAAGCAGCAGAGCTGGGATCTGAGTCCAGCCAGTCTGGCTCCCGTGGCCGTGCACTTAGCCACCCTGCCAGACCATCTGTGCAGAGTCAGGTCTAAACAGCTCTGTCCACTGGAACTTTCTGTGCTGCTGAGAATGTTCTGTGCCTGTGCTGTCCAAGATGGTAGCCACTAGCCCCGTGTGGCTGAGGAGCACTTGAGATGTGGCTGGTGAGACTGAGGAGTTGCTGAGGGAGGGGAGGAAAGCAGCCCCCCACACCCAGGGTTGGGCTCTGGTTTCTGAACAATGGCCATATGAATAACCAGAGTCTTGAGCGTAAAGAGAAACTCTTGGCATCACAGGCCAGGTTGCCCACCCGTCCTAGAAAGAAGGAAGCAAGATGGGGAGAGGTGAAGGAGCGGACCCTGCCTCGCAGAGCCAGCCAGGGAGGACAGGCAGAGCCAGATTACCCACTCACAATGCCCATGGCCCACCTTCATGTCTCTGCTCTCTCTCCTCCCACACCCCTCCCCCCTCTCCTGCGTGTGAGTAGATAACTGGCTCACATCCCCCATATATAAGAAGAGAGAGATCCTGCCCATGGCTCTGAACACTGAGCCGTGGAACCCACGGCCCTGTGGGCAAGGTTAGTCCTCAAAGCCGGTCAATTCTTGATCCAGACTTACACTCTTCACTTTTGGGCTTATCGGAGGCAAAGCCTTAATCCCTGCCAGGCACTTGGCGCGGAGGCTGCCTCCTGCCCTGCTGTCAGCTGGTGTGTGCGCAGGGAGCGCAGACTCATTTTAATATTGGCTGGAGCTAAACCTCATTAGAAAAGTAAATTTGCTATAGCTGCAAAAAAAAAAAAAAAAAAGAAAAAAAAAAGGAACCCACACAACCCTTCCAAAGCTAAATAGAAAACACTAATTTTGGATTATTTGATGTTATTTGATGCTTTATGTTCCCAGCACCTAGTGCAGGGCCTGGAACACAGTAGGTGCTCAGTCAGTGCTGGTGCCAGTGAGCTGAATTTTGAGTGATCCCTGACTACCCTGTCTCCTTTCAGCATGGATTAGAAGAGGTCATGGATTTGAAGTTTGTAGGCTTCACAAATTTTTTTAGACAACCAATTGCTGATAAATTGGAGCAATTACATTTAACAATAATTAGACATGAAAATATTATTGTTGCTTGGCAAGGACAATATCAGAAACACTGAGGGGTGCTAATGAGGGGTGCTCTGGGTTCTCTGGGCCTGGATAAGGAAGGTCTGGGCCCAGCCCAGGCCTGGAGGTGTGGAGAATCAGACAGGCGAGGGCAGGAGATGGGACAGACTGTAGCGATTCCAATAAGACTGGCTGCAGGGCTGGCCTGGCCAGAGAATTGCTACTCCAAATTCTAGAGCCATCTAGATCCTGGAAGAAAGGGGGGAAGGTTGTACTAAATAAAGGAAAATTAAATTAAAATTCATCTAGCATTTCCTCTAAAAACTGTCTGGTGAGATAAGAGTTCCCCAATTTATAGACCTTCAGGAAACCCGGGCTCAGAGGACTCAATTTTTCCCAAAGTCCACTAGACTGGCCATAGATGGAGCCAAGATGGGACCCCAGACAATCTGGCTGAGGGCCTGGCCATCTGCCCCACTTCCATGTCCCCTTGCTGGTCTTCTGTAGGGTCCCCAATGGCCTTGCCTGGTGGCATGGGGAAGGGGTGTCTAAAGGAGGATTCTCTTCTTCCTTCTCCCCAAATGCCAGGGTTCCCCAGACCCCACACCCTTCCATACTGTACAGCATTCCAGGCCCAGGAGGAGAGGGGCAGGGGCCAGAGATGGAGAGAGCCCTTAGCACTGGGAGATTGTTGAGCACAAGGAGTGCCCTGAAGGTCCCTGCACAGTCTTGACGCTCCTGACCTCACAGCTTGTCCTCCCTTGCCTTTGAGCCTCCCTCCGAACGCCCCCACATTCATCAGAGCCATGGGAGAGAGCCTTCCTCGGTAGAATGTCCACCTGTTCCACTGGGGGGACCTCCCGCAGGGCAGATGACTGCTGGAAGTGGAAGTGCATGTTGGGGGTGGTTGGAAGTAGGGCCTCTGGCCTGCCCCAAATCACTGCTCTGCGTGCCCTGACTGCTGCCCGTGTGTCTCCCCCTGTCATCTGCCTTTGTCTCTTGTCTCGCTCTGCCTCTTCCTTTGCTGTCTCAGGCTCTCTCAGATTCCTTCTCCTCCTGAATCCCTGTCTCTCCTGCCCTCCAGTTCTCAGCAGAGAGGCGTGCTCAGGCATCTCTTCCAGTCACACTGGGCCACCATGCTCATCTCCCCAGAACCTGGGCTTCTGGTCAGTGCATGCTCCTTCACATCCCACACTTGCAAAGCTTCCGGCCTGCTTCATCACCCTGTGTGCCACAACCAGGGAAAGTACAGGTGACTGGGTCCCCTCACCCTTAAGAAACAACTGTGAGAAAACCCAGGTCTCTCCAGAAGCCCAAATAGGGAACTGGGTTAGCCCCAGGGCATCTTCCTCTGAAGCCTGCCCTGGTCTCTGCCCTGGGCTCCAATCCTGTTTCTGAAGCTGCCCCCCCCCACCCATGTCCCAGTTATTTACCTGCCCCATGCTTCAGGGGGAACAGTTAGTATCGGCTCACCCAGAAACATATGTGCACATATTCAACCCAGCACATGTGAGCTCCTAGCATGCCTGAACCTGGAGTGATTCTCAAGCATCTAAGGATCAAGTACAGAAATAGGAGAAGCAGCCACTGGCTCCAGTGCTGAATGGGGCACAAATACACTAACTGTCCCTGTTTCATTAGCCTTAGCAAGCATTTTTACTTCCACCAAAAGGGGCAGCAGGAAAATGTCATGCAGTTCCAGAATCTTTGGGAATGATGGGCATAGACTAGGCAGAGTGGGAAGTCGCCTTGAGGGACTCGTGGGAAACAGTCTTCCTTCCATGGACTTGAGACTTGGTCCAGTAAGGCCAATAATGGGAATCAACTAAGCAGGTTCTGGGAAGAAACGTCTCATTCTCTGTAGCGGATATTGGCAGAGGTAGGGGGTTAGAAGGCGCAGAAGACAAATCTTAGAAAACCCTAGAACAACCGTCCTGTGCAGCTGCATGCTCCCACATAACTTAGGAAGCTGTGTGCCTCCCATTGCCACATAAACACACAGCAGTTTCACGATGCTATGCATTAGTACATCGCAGTCCATCGCTTGAAACAGTGCATGGCCACACAATCCCAGCTCAGGGTCCCTGGGTACCCCACCCATACTGTTACCCATGCAGATAGAGCAACCTCCACCAGCACGGGGCTAGCAACTGCCAGCAAAAGGCCCCTTCAGAGTTTGCAGTAGAAATGTCTGGAGTCCCTGAGCTCCAGCTTCTACAAGAAGCCATCCAGCTGGTGCATGCCTGAGACCAGGCCTGGCCAGAGGGCAGGCAGAGGAAGGGAGGATGTCAAGACCCCCTGTATGTGTAAGGGAGGGGAAGGGTGCTGGTCTCTTAGCTGTTTGACAGGAGGCTTTCACCCCCTTTCCCTGGCACTGCGGGATCTGGTGGCTTCCTTCTTTCTTCATTCCTGCCTCAACTCTCAGCTTCCTTTTTTAAAGTTGTATGTTCTGACTTCTGACTTCGGAGGGATCAGGACCTCAGGCCTGAATCCACATGCAGCCTGGAAGGTGATTAACTGGTCATGTCTTCTTCCTCCTTGCTACAATGAAGGTCCCACGGACCCTTTGCAGCCCTTGCCACCTCTGGGCTCCTCTCCCCACCCTGCAGAGCTGGGGTTCCCTGAAGAGAGTTAACTTGGCAGTGCCCAGGAGCTGCAGGTCACATGGCCATGACTGTTGGGGGACAGGGGGCGGCGTAGGGGTGCGAGGCAACAGGAACCACCTGCTGAGGTAGCCAGGGACTGCCAGCTAAAAGCCCAGGGCCAATTATTAGAAGCTGCTAAAGAACCAGCTCTTCCCTTAACCCCGTCTGAGGAGGGCAGGCCGTGCCCAGGTTTTGTTCCTCAGCCCTTGGGAGGCAGCGCCCCCAGCCCGGCTCGGTTCTAGGCCCCCTTTTCAGCTGCCCCCACTGCGCGCACCGCACACACACACACACACACACACACACACACACACCACGCGCGCGCCCGGGAGGACATGGCGTGGGTACTGATGGGGATGCATAAAGGGGCTCTGTGCGCGGCGCGGCGCCCATGGTGGGCGCGGGGCGCGGGGAGCACTGACCTGCGGCAACGAGTCCGGATAGTCCCCGGTGCGGTCCATCGCGGGCGGCGGCCCCTACGCCCCGGCCCCGGGGCCCCCAGGCTGCAGCCCTGGGCCGCGCGCGCCTCCCTCCCCGGGTGCTCTTGGGCTCCGGGCACCCGGGGGCCACTTCATAGCCGCGGGGTCCGCTCGCCCGCCCGCCCGCAGCCTCTCCGGGCCCCGCCGCCCGGCCCGGCTCCTTCTGGGCGCAGCGAGGCGGCGGCCGAAGCCTGGTAGCGCGCGGGAGGGCGCAGGCGGGGAGGCGCGGGGATGGGGCGGGGAGCGGGAGAAGGAGGCGGGGGGCAGGAGGCGGGGGACGGGAAGGGGAAGGCGTGAGGGGGGAGGCTTTGGGAGACGGCGGTGGATGCGCCGGGCGGCCGGGGCGCGCGGCCGGAGCCTAGCCGACCCGGCCAAGCGCAGAGTCCCCTCGGCCGCGGCTGGTGCGCCGGTGCCGCCGCGGCTCTGACAGCGCTCCCGCCCCGCCCCCACCCCCGCTTGGCGCCCCCGCCCCCGCCCCCAAGCGAGCGCTAGCTGCCGGCGGGACCCGCACCGCTAATGGTCTGTACCAAGCTCGCCGGCTGCAGCGGGGGCGCGAGGAGGGAGGGGCGAGGAGACCCCCCCGCCGGGATTGGTATCACCTACAGCCCCCAACCCCCGACACACACACTCCCCAGGGGAAGAGGCTGCAGCTTCAGGCGCAGGACCAGGGGCT
The DNA here is from genome assembly GCA_963574885.1 of Lepilemur ruficaudatus. Lineage (NCBI taxonomy): Eukaryota > Metazoa > Chordata > Mammalia > Primates > Lepilemuridae > Lepilemur > Lepilemur ruficaudatus. Next base: position 16,260 of record CAUYRT010009497.1, on the reverse strand, counting down.
GCGGGCGGGGGCCAGACGCACCAGGCCTTGGCTCTGTAGAGTTAAAGCTTTCCCGGCCCCTGCTGCACCCCCATGCCACCCCGCCTCCATCCTGGCTGTTCCTGGCGCCCAGCTTGGCAGCCTCTCTCAAAAGGGTGATTGTTTCCGGGCTGGGCTGTTGGGGGGCGGTTCTCTGGGACGGAGAGGCAGAGCTGGGGATCTGGTGGTGGTGGTGGGGCGGATGCTGCTCCTTCCTTGGCTTCAGGCACACCAGAGTGGAAGGTGGCTGGTGGGGCGGATGGTACCTTGCTAGGATACAGGGGCGCTTGTGTAGGGTGCCGTGGGGGTCCTCAGGCGCCAGGCAAGGGGGTGGCCCCACGAGCCTGCACTTCTTCACTGCTGCCTTGTGGAAGGGCACGTGGAGCTGCTGTCAGCCCTTGCTCCTCTGCCCCGTGGGCCCCGCCCCATGGCAGTGCACTGGGCCTTCCAAAGAAAAGGCTGGGAGTGGGAGAGGCAGGGACAGCTGGCTCTCCAAGAATTCCTGGGGGTCCCTTTGCCTGTGTGTGCCGGTGGGCTGGGGATGTGGCCAGCAGTAAGTGTGTATGTGTGTGTATGTACGTATGGATGTATGCCAGCACACATATAAGGTGGCGTGGAGCCATCTGCAGAGATATTTCCAAATGCTCTTCCGTCAACTTGCCACAGACTTAGAAGCTATCCTTGTACTCATTTTAGAGCTTGGCATCCTCCCTGCTGGTCTTCCTGGACACCTGTAGTGAGGCCCATGCCAGCTGTGTCCTCTTCACCGCCCCAGAAGGGCAGCTCTGCAGTGTGGCTCTGGCCCCAGCAGGCCAGGGACTGTCAATGCTTTCTTCCAGGTGTGGGTCTGCCACCTCCTTCCCTAACCCAGTGACCAGCTTTAGACCACTGCTAGACACTGCTGCGTCAAAGCTGTGCCACTGTTCTGTGAGCTGAGGCTGAGAATCACAGGCCTTTTCTGTTGCCTTTTCTGCCTCGTCAGGACCAAGCCAGCTCCTGCTCTTTCCACTGAGTATGTTGGGGGTGGCAGGGAGAGACTACAGAATCAGCCACTTTGGTCACCTTGAGGTGAGGAAGGGGCCCCACCATCCACATCCCACCATCATCCCACCATCATCCCACATTTGAAAGTATGCTTAATTATTCTCTCTAGGGACAGCTGTCCCTCCTTCTCACTCCCTCTTTTATTCCTGTGCTTAACAGTCCTCTTTGTTGGTAAGAAGTTCCTCCAAATCTAACCTGAGTACCTCCTGCTGCAGTGCAGGCTCATTTCCTCCTCTAAGTGAAACATGAATTATAGCAAGCCCTGCGTTGCTTTTTCCTGCCCCTACTGGAATAACCCTTGCTCCTTTGGCTGCTCTAGAGGAAACTTTCCTGAGACCATGTTTTCCTTCTGATATTTCCCTTGCCTCCATACTCTGCTCCTCCTGACTCCATATCAGCCTGAGGGAGGGGAAAGGCAGGTGTGGGAGCAGGACAGGAGGGCCCCAGAGAGCACAGAGCGGGGTCAGAACATCCTGGAGGGCAAACTGCCTCTGTTGTCTGCTGAGCCAGCCAGTCCCAGTCCCAGGATCATTCAATAGTAAGGTGGAAATGATCCTGAAGACCGCTTGGTTTCAGCCCCTCATTTGATGGGGAAACTGAGACCCACAGAGGGAATCATCAGTGTGTAGGGTCACACCCATTCTAGGCTCTACCCCCAGGACGGGGCCCAGCCCCCAATTGGTGAGCTCAGGGAAGATGGCAATGAGGAGAGCTGGGTTTCAGGCCGGTTTCGAAGGCACCACTGAGTGAATGGGTCAAGGACCTTCCCTCTTGGCTAGTCTCCTCAATAATAAGGAAGGGGTTGGACTGAGTGGTCTGGCCCATCTGGTCCTGCCAGGCTGTGGGCTGTGGGTGCTCCCAGCAGGTGTTCTCAGGGATGCTGCCTCTCAGCTCATGGGAGCTCAACCAGATGCAGCAGGAAGAGTGACAAGCTTCACCTCATCATTCTGTAAGAATGATAGTGATAATAAAATCCCTTTCTAGGGATCTGTCTTGCAATTTAGCCCCAGGCTCTGTTTACAGAATTTTTTAATATTAATTTTTAGAGCCAACTTAAAACAACAATGTGAGATTAAAATTAGCATTATAAGGCTCAATGAATAGATAACAGCCTGCCATTAGTTTCGGTGGGAAGTTTTGGCAGCATCCCAAGTGTGTGGACATACACAAATGCGTTAACATCTATGTAGACACAAAACATGCACACAGAGGCAGATACACATGCAAACACACCAGAATGAATGCACAAATGTGCTCTCATGCCTCCTGCGCACATATAAATGCGTGTACATGCACATACCCACATCCACCTGCACCCATGCAGACTTGTATGTACACACACCAGTCCTCACCAGGTGGAGTGAGCCAGTGCTGCCCATTCCTACCCCTGTTCTTGGGATTTTTGCTTGGCCCCTGCCAGTCTGTGCAAATCCTTCCCTTCCACATCTGGATTTGGTGCATCTCCACAACTTGGCCCTTGCTCCAAACATCTGGAGCAGCCTCTAGGTCTCCCTGAATGATTCATCTTCCTCTCTTCCCTGCCTCTCCTCACAGGAGCAAGCCCCTCTTCTCAGAGGCCCCCAAAGCCTAGCACCAGAACGTTTAGTATGCAAAGCCCAGGTCTGTCCTCTGGGGCAAGCCGTTATGTGTTTATTGTGTAGTTAAGCAGGACGGAGCCCTGCCCCCCCCCCGGTACTGGCCCAGTTCCCATCATTGGAATCCCAGAAGAGTCCCATAAAACCATCATCTGCGATGCAAAACCCGCAAAACATCTGGGAGGGTCTGTAGGTTTTCTCCAAATCACCTGTGCCCTAATTTAATATGAATAACAATTAGTTTACTCTTATCAGTTAATTGTTCCCCTCGTGGATTCTCTCTGCCTTGGCCTTTCTTTCAGCAGGAGCTTTGGTCTGCTCCAGACTCCTAATGATGCCTCCTTTTCTGACCAGCCTTTCTTCTCAGCTAACCACCCCCGAGAGGTAATGCAGCCGAGCTGTTCACTGCCCTCGCTCTGCCCGTCTTAGCTGTCAGATTACTGGGGCCTCCCTTTTTAGGGGCCTGTCCAATCTCCCCTCACCCCACCAGGAATCTACATCAGTGATTTTGCTGATGTGAGTGGGAAGCTCCAAGGAGGAATCCCACACCACACAGTGCACATGCTCATCCGTCATTGCCCCGGCAAGGACGACAGCACATGCACACGCGTGTGCACACGCAGGCACCACCAGAGTGGAGGGAGCGAGAGGAGGAAAAGCTGCCCTCTGCCTCAGCAGCAGTGTGGCTCCATGGGGACCCAGTCATGCCTTGCAGTGCCTGGCAGGCAGGTCTGAAATGCTCGTGCAGTGCTCCTGGCTGGACGTGTGTGGATGTGTTGTTTTGGGTGGTTGAGCTCATGGCCCTGACAGAGAAAGGGGAGGAGACCTTTAGCTTTTCCCCTTCATCAGGAGGCTTCTGTCCCTCCTTTGGATCTTGAATACTCTTGTTTCCCCATAGCAAATTGGAGATGGCCATTTGGTCACAAGAACCAAATGTCTCAGTTCCCTTCTCTGCCATCTCCCCTCCTCCCAGGCAGTGTCAGCATCCTTCCTGGGCCACTCAAAGTTCATTTTGCTTTGTTTTTCCTGTGGCCAGGGAGGCATGAGGGGCGATGGGAACAGATCCCTGCCACTTGGGGGAGCATCTCTCTGAGGCACACCTGGGACTGTTCTCTGTCCTCTTGGGGAAGTGAAAATGACCCAAGTTGCCCCTTGGCCTCCCCAGCTACCACCTAATGGCTCTCTGAAACCCTCCCAACCCATGAGGCTCTGCAGCTCCTGCTCCCTCCCTGCAGCCCTCCTGACTGCAGACCCCTCAGGCAGGGAGCTGCCTCCCACTGCAGCACTTCTGCAGGCTCCTCCAGGGCACTCACTCATGTGAACTTGCCTTCATGTGTTCAGCTAATATTTGTTGAGCTCCCATCGTATGCCAGGCACCAGAGACAGAGCCATGAACAACAGCAATCTTAACTGTGCTTTCTTTAACAGGAAACTTAACTTTGATCAGGCCCCTTATGCAGATCAGTTAATGTTCTAAGTCTTCATGTGCGTTAACTGATCTTATGGCAATGAGGTGTTATTTATGAGGTACCGTGCATGAGAAGGCTTTATTATAGTTTCCATTTTATAGGTCAGGAATCTGGGGTGTAGTATTTAGGTAATTTAATCAAGGTCACTTGCTCAGTAAGTGACAAAGTTGGCATTTGATGCAGGCAATCTAGTTTCAGGATTTGCACTCTTCCTCACCAGGGCTTATGTGCCAGTGGGTCCGTGGACAAACAGATTCAGAACACACACAGATGTGGATGAGGTGCAGGAAGGAAACAAACAGCGTCAGCAGCTGGAGAGAATCCTGGAAAAGCAGCAGCAGAGAAAGGAAGCCTCTTTAGAGAGGCCACATTTGAGCTGAGCCCTGCAGGAGGAGAGGGGCTAGCAGCGTGCAGAGCTGGGGGGCCAGCACTAGGCAAGGCTGGGTGTCAGCGAGAGGCTGCGTGAGTGTGGGGAGCAGCACACGGCCGGTGAGGCTGGACTGCGGTCAGTGAGGGGACCGCTGTGAGAGAGGGAAGCTCATTTTCTGAGTTTGAGGATTTGTGTGCATGACTGATCTGCGCTTGTGTCTTCCAGAGAGTAGCCCTTCAATAAATATGATGGATGGAGTTGTTTAATTTCCTGCCTAAACTCCCCTCCACAGCCAGGGTGATGGACAAACATCTTAGACCTTTGGGTGTTAGCAGAGCTTCTGCAGAAGTGCCTCCTTGCCCTTTGCTTTCTGGATTTGGAAGACAGAAAGAAGGTGCTAGGAACCCCCCCTCACGGGCTCTTTGACTTCACTTATTCATTTTCAGAGAGCCTGCTCTGGCCAGGAGCTTTGCAGGGGGCTGAAAATACGGAAATGAAGGGCCAGCTCCTGCCTGCAGTCTAGAGGGTTGTTAGGGGCAGCTGGAGACTCAGGCAGGGGCTGCAACAGGTGCCAAAAACCGAGTGGGAGAGGGGCTAAAAAGTGAGCGGCAGCCTCCAAATTCTTTTTGTTACCACCCAAGGGGCTAGGGTATAGTGACTTTTTTGGGTGGGAGGAAAGAAAAAGAAAACAACAGTTATAGGTAAACTTCAGACTTACAACAGTGGCTTTTTATCAGGCACCTTTGGAAAGAAAAGTTTTGTACTAAAAAGTTTGAGAAACCTAACTCAGTGTGTCAAAAGCAGATCTCTCCTCCTTTTCAAGAGTCTGCAAGTCTGTGACTTTCTTTTTTTCATCCTTCTTTTTTTCAGCCTTGGAGCCAAGAGGGTGGCAGAAGTTGGGAGGGGGGTACTCACAGTGGTGGATATTGATGTTCTTTTTCTGGCCTGCATGTGGCTTGAGCTATGCGCTCTGCAGGGTAGGAAAAGAGAGAACTCACATCAAATACTTCCTGACAGACTCCTCAATCATGGGAAGCTTGCGGGACTGAAGAACATCTCCCTGTTGGCTTTATGAGACAGGCAAGAGTCTGTTGGGATTCCTGGGAAGTGAGAAAGAGGAAATATGGGCCCCTGAATGTTGGGGAAAAGCTTTTCCTTCCTCAGACATTGAGAAAGCATGATGGAGCAAGGCCACATGGAAGTCTGCACATTGCTCTCAGCAAAACATATGAAACGTCCAAAGTTGGACGTCCTGGGTCTCCTGCCCAGACAGTTAGCTCCCAAGCCTCCATGGCTGCACCCATGCCTGCGATGGGGAAAACTGTGTGTTCTCTGATGACTGCTTCCTGGCTGAAAGCACTCAGAGTCTCTGTAGGGGAACTGGCGATCTGTCCTCACATAGTCTAGTGATGGATTAAGGGTCTTGGGAGTTAGGAAGAGCTTTAATATGTCCCCTGGGTTTGAGCACACATCTGATAGTTCTAATTCTGCAGCTCTGTTTTCTGCAAACGGATGGTCATTTTGGGCTTTCTGGTCTCTAATCCCTCATTCAGCAAAGCAAACACCCTAAATCCTCCATTATGTAGGTTTTACAGACACATATATACATATCTATGTTTCAGCACCGAGGCCAGCACCACTCATGAGAGGCATATGTTCTTGCATCTGGACCTAAGCAGTATCAGGACTCTGGAAGCCCAACTTGAGCTTGGTAGGAGGGCATGGCCTTGTGGGGGCCAGGCTGACAGCTATGCGGAGCCCTGTCTCCAGGCCTGTAGTTGTGTGTCTTCGAAAAAGACAGGATCTTCTTTAAAGTGACAGCCAGATAAGGCATACGAGTAGAAACAGGGCACTCTTCAGGGGAGGATTGGAGGCAGTTAGGAGGGCTCATGTTCCTAATGAGGGGACTGAGCTACATCAGGGTGGCAGGTACATTTTATGTTAGGTGCTGATTTCAGTAATTTGTTGTGGATGTGTGAGTTGCTGTGCAGTGTGCTGTAGCTACATGTGCTGTGAGCAGGGCAGAGCACCACAGCCAATCAATGATGTCTCTTTTGAGTGGGTGGCAAGATATATATATATATATATATATATATATATATATATATATATATATATATAGAGAGAGAGAGAGAGAGAGAGAGAGAGAGAGAGAGAGAGAGATCCATTTCTGATGACTAGGTAATAGCTAAGATCCTTTTAACTTCTAGGATTTTATGTCTTTAAAAATCAATGGTTCTATGTGTTCTCTTTTTTCAGATCTTTCTTTTTTCTGTTCACTCATTTAACCAGCATTTATTGAGTGCCTGCTAGATGCTTGTTAGAGGGCAGTACATTTTACTTACCCTCAATGAGCTTATAGTCTAATAGGGAAAAGGGACAACTGAAGAGACACAATGCTGGAGGATGAACACAGTGTTCTGTGGGACTGGTGACGTATTCTTGGTATAGAGCGGTATGATGAAGTACTGGCCCCACGCATTCCCCAAGTAAAGTCACATTTGTCTCTACGAAATGGCAACCCAACTGGCAGAACTTGAAAATGGGATTTCCAAGAGTTAGTTCTGATGTGCAGAAAATAAACTTCAAGATCTAGGTCATCAGTTTTCTGGTAAACCTATGCAAGACTTTGTTAAGTGACTTTTGCCTGCTGATGCAGCTAAGGTGATCACAAAGCCCTTTCCTAGGCCTAGCCTTGCTGTGGCCACCCACAGAGCCTGTAGTAGAAGTCCACTTTTGCTATATAGGAATGTCCAGCAGATCCCCAATTTGAAACCATTTAGAGCCCCAAATGTTATCTTGGCAGGGGACTGGAAGGTCCACATTCTAGACTAAGGATTAGGGGAAGGACAGGAGCATCCTGACAATGTGAGCACTTGGGAGGACTACTGGAGATGCTTCTAAGAATCCAGTATGGTGACCTGTACGTGTCTTCAGGACAAGCCATTTCTAATGACCATTCTCTTTGCTCTCTGGTAAACCCCTGTCATTGTTGTGAATCTCAGCAGGTTGATTTGTAATAAACCAGGCTTAAGAAACCTTAAGCAATGGGAAAGTAGATATTTTAACTTTGCAACTGGGTGCACAGAGGTGCAGGGAGGAAATAAAGCTGCCCAGGCCATGCTGCACAGCCCAGCTCTCCTGCACACTCTGAGCCCAGCAGACCTGGAGAGCCAGGACACGACAGGGTCAGGGGCCTCCCCAGGCTGGATGCCAAAACTCTGCCCATTCTTCCCAGTGGTGAGTGGCAAATCTCTCTGCCTCTCTTGAAGATCTCACAATTAAACAGGCAGAGAAATGTATTTCATAAAATATGCATATTGTTTGCTTCATACAAAAGTATTTTAATCTCTCTTAGTTCATAGCCTAGATGAGCAATGGGAGGAACAATCTTTCACTGCATGTTCAAATCAGACACCAGCCAGCAGTATCTTCTAGGGTGAATGCCTGTCATCATCATCACCATCACCATCACCACCACCACCATCACTATCACCATCACCATCATTTAAACTATTTTTTTGGTTTTCTTGAACTTTTTTTTTTATTTCAGCATATTACGGGGGTAAAAATGTTTAGGTTACATATATTGCCTTTGCCTCACCCGAGTCAGAGCTTCAAGCCTGTCTATCCCCCAGATGGTGCGCACCACACCCATTAGGTGTGTATGTACCCATCCCCTCCTCCCTGCTCCCATCTGCCTGACACCCAATGAATGTTATTACTGTATGTGCACTTAAGTGTTGATCAGTTAATTATTTAAACTATTTGTGATCATTGTGTAATTTCACTTGAGTTCTGTGGAAGTTCAGAGTGTGTATTGTTCATTAAATCAGCTCTTTCACCTAGCGCAATGTTTGGCACATGCCTGAGGCTTACTGAATATCAGATATTGTAAGCGTTTATTAAAAACTAATGAATAAATGAATGAGATTTCATATAAAATTATGTTCTTTGTTGCTAAGTATAACTCTGTGAGATGGGTCAGTGTGGGTATTGTCACCGCCCAATCATACATAAGGAAACTGAGGCACAGACAGTGCCTCGACATTGCCTCGACACCGGCTGTCTTTTGGTCTGACCTCATAGAGATGTATTGTTATGCTCTGGTCAAATTTTCTTCCATGAGCAGAGTCTGACCGGTATTCTCCCTTCCCCTCCCTCTGGTCCTGGCCTGGGTGTCTCCCTTGGGGGGCACCTGAACACGGCCCTTTACCCATTCGGCTGCTGTGCTCTGTCAATCCAGTCTCCTCCCATGGATAATGGCTCCTCGTCAGGACTAGAGCCTGAGGAGCAAATTCCTCATTATTGCATGGAGCTGACGTACAAGAGCAATTGGACTAAATTGATTGTATTTTCTAAATCATCACCCAGCTTCTAATTCTATCTGCGAGATGGACTAATTTGAACGAGCATTAGCTTCCAAATTGAGAATCCAGGTCTTTGACCAGGAAGGGAGAAAGGGCCCTTGTGTAGTCCGGGTTGGGGGAAGGAGGTTTCCAGGCCTGCAGTAGGCCTGGTGGCCTTCCCAGAAATGGGAAGTCCACCTACTCTGGGCGAGTAGGAAATAACGCAACCAGAGGGGCCCTGTCACGCTCCTCTTCTTCGTGCTGCCCCTCCCGCTGTCACAGCCGTACTTGGTAATGTTGTCTCAAAACCAGAGAAGCAGATTAGTGTTCTGGCTCCACTGCTACCCTGGATGAAATCAGGCAATGGGCAGAGGTAGAATTAAAGAGCCTTATACCTCAGAGTCAGAAGGGCGCCCGCAGGCCACACATCCACACCCCTGCAGAGCACTCCATTCTCCTTCGCACCCCTGAGAAGTGCCTGTTCTGTTTCTGTTTGAGCCCAAAGGCAGAGCCCACTGCCTTCTAGAAATCCTACTCCGTCTTTGGTCTGCTCTCCTGAGTAAACAGTTCTTTCTATTGAAACTGGGACTTGTCTCTCTTTGACTCTTTGGGCCATATCCTTGCAGGCAGCATCTCCGACTCTGTAATTTAGGAATCTTCTGATTCTGCCTGGAGTCTGATTAAAGCGTGGATTCTGACTCAGTAGGCCCCAGCTGCATTTCTGGAAAGTACTCAGGTGATGCTGATGCCATTGGCCTGCCAATCTCGCCTGTAGTGACGGCTCTAGGGCACAAGACAAGGTCTCAGTCTGAAGGCAGTGATAATGTCCATCCTTTGATTTCTCTTCACCAAGATAAAAGTCCTACGTTTCATTAAATTCATAATAAGCAAGTTTTATAAGTTCATAGAATATCAAGTCTAGATGAAATCTTCTTCCCCCAAAGGAATCTTGTCTCTAATTTTACTCATTTTACAGAAGAGGAAACCGAGACCCAAGAAGGTCTGGAGAGTTGCCTGAGGTCATAAACATGGCAGAGTGGGAATAGATTTGGATGGATAAAATTCAGGTTTGCTGAGCTAGGATCTGCTGCTCTCCCATGGTAGGGCAGATAGATAAGACATGGTGATTGACTGTGGTCCCTCAGCAGAGGTGGGAGCACAGAGGGGTGGGCCTCTCAGTCATGCTCAGGGGGTTGAGAAGAGCAGGTTTTGTAACCCCTGCCAGGGAAAGGGGGATGGAGCCAGACAGATGGGGGAGCGGAAGGAGGCGGGGAAATGCCCATGGAGAGTGAGCCGGGAGGATGAAGGTTCCCAGCGACTTGTGTTGAATGGGGAGAGATAAATGAAGGTGGAGGGAAGAAAGAAGGAATCAGATCTCTTCAGACGGGGCCAGAGGAAATGGTGCCCATCCCTCCTGTCCCTGCAGTCCCTGCCCTTATCCCTGTGTGGTACTCAGCCTTCTGTGCAGTACTCCCTGTTAATTTGTACATTTTCCCACCTGTATATAATAAGCATCTTCAGCACAAAGGGCACAATTTGTTCACCATTATTTCCCACGTGCCTAACCCAGAGTCTGGCATACAGTAGGTACTTAATACATATTTGTTGAGTGTGTGAGTGCCTGAATAAATAATTAGAAATAAGAAGTCAAAATCCAGGACTGGACAGCCTAATAAAGAAAATCTGATTACCGTAGACACAGCAAATACCTTGGTAGGAAAGTGTGGAAATCGGGAGTTGTGAGAACCGAGAAGACTTGGTGGGATTGGATGTGTGTGAGGAGGGAAGCTGGGGACTTGGGCATAACTCCTAGCTTTGTGCGTTGGAAAGGAGGGGGAGCGTGGGAAGGAGAATCTGCTTTCTTAGGGAAACCTGAGTTTGGTTTTGGATGTTAAGTTTGAGATGAATACTAGATATTTTGGGGAAGATTGTAAGTAACAGTTGGATAGGATTGGTCTCCCTGGATCCAGAGAAACTTCTGGAGGCTATAGGGGTGCTGCGTCGATCCTTGCCCCTGAAGCTGAGAAGATGCTGTCCTGGCTGTCAAGGGGCAAAGCGAAGTGGCTTCCTCCCAGAGCCTCCGCGGAGGGCTGGGGCTGACCACTGTTGCTCACGGAAATGCAGCAGCCTACAAGGACCCACAGGTACCTACGGAGGAGAACGATCGGAACACCAGAGTAGGAACTTTGCTCAAGGACGCAGGGAAAACGCCCTGACTGTAGCAACTACAAAACTAGAGCACCAGCAGAGATAAAAACATGAAGGCATAGTGAATGCTTCCTGGAACTAGAAGTCCTACTTTCTAGGTTGAAAAATTCAGTAGCTGAGTTAAAGGAGATGGCAACTCTTGAGAAATGAATTAGTGGCTTAGGAGATCAAGTGAAAGAAATTTCTCAACTATGCAGCAAAAAATAAAGAGTTGGACAGGACAAGGAGAAATGAGATCTCCGGAGGACAGATTTTGGAGGCTTCACATGTCAATAGTAGGAGCTCCAGAAAGAGAAAAGCGAACAGATGGAAAAGCAATAAATAAAGAAATAATACAGAATTTTTTTTAGGTTTGCCAAATACTTGAGTTTGGAGATTGAACAAGCTCAACTGAGCTCTAGGTGAGAATGACAAAAATGTCCCACCAGGGCAAATATTGGGAAACATGCAAAAAGCATGTCTTTATCTTCACCACATCCCCTCAATCCCCCAGACATGTGTACCTTTATCTAAGCACGTGGATGCCCTTCATACTGGCCCTGGGAGGAGCTCTGGGGAAGTTCAGCAGGTCCCGTCATTACGCGAAGGGATGATGGCAGAGACCGTGTGCTCCAGACCACATCCCTGCTGAGAGTGGCTGGACACAGGCTTGACATCCATGTATCCACAGAAACACACCAGGAAGGAGCCAGACCTCAGGTGCGCACCGCAGAGCCCATGTGTGCCTTTAAGCCTGAGCTCGGTGGACTGAGAAGAATGGGCACGATCAGCAAGAGTGCACACGCACTTTGGGGTGTGTGGGTGCCAGTGTCCCCGAGTGGCCCAGTAACACATCATGGTGCTGTGGGTCAGGGATGGTTAAGAGCTGAGCCATGATTCCACACCGCTGGCCTGTCAGGATTAATGACTTGAGGCAGAGACACCACAGCATCCATTTGTGTCTTCCCTGATATTAAGGTACCAGGCAGAGCGCTTTGGAACAAAACGCAAGTGGACCACAGCAAATTCATCAAACAGAACAGGCCTCTACCAAATGCACGAGCACTTTGAACATCCTGAGAATGATGTAGCAGCAGAGCAGCCAGGATCTGTGCATTCCTGCAGCCCCACACGATTACAAGTATTTGGGAGGAGTGGTGCAATGTCAGCCAGGGACGGATGAGCTGCAAGTGCACAGAACGTTGGAGTTACATGCTGCAGTGAAAGGATCATGTCGCTGGGGCATTTAGAGATGTCATTGAGGTCTCTCCAGCAGGAAGACTTGGACCTACCAAAGGATGGGCCCCTGTTGTGCTCTTTGCTGTGCTGAGAGCTTGAGAGCAGGTGGGGTGAGTGGATGAATAACAATATGCAGTGATGTACAATCTGGCCTTACGACATGGATTTGGAGAACCCATAGAGGTCATCTGGTCTGCCACCCTCCTCTAGCTTTCTGGACTCAGGTTACAGGAACAACAGTCACGTTAGCTAAGGTACACATCATCCCATACTGTTTGGAAATCACTATCAAAAGCATTACCTCATTGCATCCTTCCATGATATAAGTAGGGGTGGGGATTACTGTATACCCATTTTTCAGATAGAATAATTGAGAATTGAGGGTCTTTTCTAAATGAAGAAAATAAAAAAACTGTGAGGAACACTTGGCCCCAATTCTTTAGCCTTCTATGTGTTGTTTCTCATCCTTCAACTCTGAGCCTGTCTGTGCACCTGACTTCCTTTGAACATTGAGTGGCTGGGAGTGACAGTGGCCGGTTCTAACACACGGCCTCAGGAGGCCTTGTGAATTTGCAAGTTGCCTTCGTCCATCTTTGCCATGGCTGTGAGAAGAGTCATGCCTTCAGCCCGGGCCCCAGAATGAGTATTCCCCCAGCGACCCCAGTTCTCCTAGGTCTACAGCTTGAAGCTGAGCTGCCTCTGTTGACCTGCTCATCTGTGAGAACAGAGGGATTTTGTGAGTTTGTTTTTGTTCTGTAGCATTATCATAGCAATGGCTAAATGATGTTCTCAGAGACAATACATCACCGAGAACTTCAACTTTGGTGTGGGAAAGAATCACCTGAGGCTCCTGTTAAAACAGGCTTGTAGGACCCGAGGAGATTCTGATCTGCCAAGTCTGGAGAGGGGCCCAGGATTCCCAGTTTTAAGTTGGTGCTTCATGGTTCTTCGAGAGGCTGTTTGCACGCTGCGTACTGGAGGGGAAAAGCTGTGTTGTGTGCGTGTTGTGTGTTCGCATTCACCTGTGGCTGGGGGTGTATGGTGCATTTTCAAGCCCAGGACTTTTGGCTCTCAGAATCCAGATATTTCCCTCACATCCCACTACAGCAGGGGGCGTGTGAGTGTGCGGGGGCCCGGGTGTGTGCGCAGCCCGTCAGTACTGAAACGCGGCCCCAGTCCGCATGCTGGGAATGCTGGGGTTCTAATCTCGCAAATTGTTTCAGGAACTTGCCTGGTGCTGTTCTCTGAACTGCTCGCAGCTGCAGCGTCTTGAAGTGCCCAGCCCCTCCCTATGCACGCACACACACACGCAGGATGGCACTTTTCTTTCTGCAAAGATCAAATTGGCCTCCTTGTTGCCAGCTCAAAGCAGCTGTTTATTTGTTGTTTCTGTGTTTTCAACTGTTGTGATGAGGTTTGCTTCCTTCTCTTTTTAACTGAATTACGTGTCATTTAGCTTTTCAGCGCAAGCTGCAGATTGAGCTGGATCCTTTATGTGGGGCTTCAGATTCCTCCTTGTCCTACAGCCCAGTTGGATCAGCACAGCCATCAGGTACTCATGCCTCGAGGCCCCTCACAAGGAAGAAGCCAGAAGCACCAGGTGTTCCTCTGGCTGAGCCTGCCATCCTCCATCCTCTCGTCTCCCTGGGAGCGCAGCTCTTAACAGAGGACCCGGCGGAAAGCTGGGGCTGCCCACAGGAGCACGATCTCGCTCCCAAACTTGCTCTCAGGCCCACATTCTGTGGGTCTTCAGGAATTCAAAAACCTAAATCTGGTTTGCCTTGGTTTATGGGTCCACTGGAGGCATTTAGTCGGTCCACATTAGTTGAGTTGAGTACATAGGAAAGAAAATAGAACAAGATAGCAAGACAGACTGCAAGGATACGGAGATGGCTGGAGGCAGCGCTGTGGACCAAATGCCTTCAGAACGTCTCTTGGGACCCAAGTTCCACCAACACTGACTTTGGAGGGGCAAAGAAGCTTGCCATTGGCGTGTGTTCCTTTCACTTCTTGCAGTGAGCTCTGGCGTTCACGCCTGCCGTTCAGTCTTGTTTTGCCTCCCAGCCGACTGCCCCTAGGCCAGCTATGGGTACAGAGAAATTGATATTGCTTTTTTAAGTGATCCACTTGCTGTGTGGCCACTGGCAATCACTTCCCCTCTCTGAGCTGGAGTCTTTTTAACTCTGAAATGAGGTGGCTGGACTAGATGCACTAGTTCTAAGATTCTTGCTAACTCTGTAATTTGCAGGCATGGCTGTGTCTAAACTTAGTTACTTCTTAGTAATTCTGTAGTGAATCAGTTTAGCATTGTCAGTTTAGCATCACTATGGCAAGAACGTTGATCCTAGGGTAGATTAGCATGGTGATGGGCTGGGGAACATTTACAGGGAACTGGGCAGACTCTGGAACTGAGGCCTCTTAGGCCTGAGGTTTATTTGGCAGTAAACGTGCTTGGGGATGGTGGCGGTCAAGGGACTGGGAATTGCAGGGCAGCCATCAGGGCAGGTTTTAGCACCAGGGACACCGGTCAGATCACAAAGGCTGTGGAAAGACCTGCTGTATAGACTGAAGTTTCCTAGTCTGTGGAAGGGTTTTGGTGAATGCAGGGAGGTGGGAGGGAAGGGGGATACCCACCCTAGAGGAGAGAAAGTGCTGCGTGGAGAACAGAGACCAAGACTCACACTGGAGGAGGAGGAAGAGCTGCTGCCAGAGCACAGGCACAGGGCACACCCACCACCCACGCCTCATAAGCACGTTTAGCCGTGGGAACCTTGTGCTCTCCATGGACAAACATTCTGTGGGCAAGGACTGGGCACCTTCCCTTTGCTGGGTGTTTGTCAGCCTGGGAGTCCTGCTGGCAGGTGCTCACCAGGAGGCTGGCTGGGGGTCTGCAGGGGCCGTGGGTATTCTTCTCCCTGGCCTCTCTGCACCCAGTGTATCTGCAGGGACAGTGAAGTGTCCTGCTAGGAGCCTGGAGCCCCTTCCAGGTAAATTGCAGCTCCTCACAGCAGGATTAATTGATGCAAGAAGATTATATGCTTTCCCTTCCCAATTAAACCTCTATGAAGAAATAAACCCCAAACAGGATTCTGAACAAAGAAATGTTATTTCTTAGAAGCAAAAAGCAATGTTCTCTCCTCCCAACAGGAAAGGAAGGACATCTGCGTCCAGGGCCATAGTCCTGTGTGTTCTGGGTTCCCCTGGGTCTTACCTGGTGCTCATGTGCTCAGTACAACCTCTCGGGGAGGTTCTTCAGTGCATAAAACTGATGTGTAGCCGACCGAGTGGGACCCAAGGAAGACGAGGAAGCAAATGTCATTGGGAAGGGTTCCGAAGGAGGCTTTACCCCTTCATGGCCCCCAGCTGAGGGGCTGGGCTGCAGGGTTGCCTGGACCCTGGCCCAGCTGCCAGGCCCACAGCCACTCAGCAGTATGTTACCCAGCAGAGCACTTCCTGCTGTACAGGCTTGTGACTGCACAGCCCCACTCAATGCTTAGGGTTGTCACTGCACAGCCCCACTCAATGCTTAGTGTTGTCACTGTACAGCCCCACTCAATGCTTAGAACTGTCACGGTACAGCCCACTTAATGCTTAGAACTGTCACTGTACAGCTCCACTCAATGCTTAGGGTTGTCACTGCACAGTCCCACTCAATGCTTAGGATAGTCACTGCACAGCCCCACTTAATGCTTAGGATAGTCACTGTACAGCTCCACTCAATGCTTAGGGTTGTCACTGTACAGCCCCACTCAGTGCTTAGAACTGTCACTGTACAGCCCCACTCAATGCTTAGGACTGTCACTGTACAGCCCCACTCAATGCTTAGGGTTGTCACTGCACAGCCCCACTCAGTGCTTAGGATTGTCACTGTACAGCCCCACTCAGTGCTTAGGACTGTCACTGTACAGCCCCACTCAATGCTTAGGACTGTCACTGTACAGCCCCACTCAATGCTTAGGACTGTCACTGTACAGCCCCACTCAATGCTT
>CAUYRT010009495.1:0-129635 GCA_963574885.1 Lepilemur ruficaudatus | reverse complement strand
GGACAATAATTCACATTATGTGCAGGAAACAGCACAATCCCAGGTATTGTTTTCATTGTGAACTAAAATAAAATCTTAAGTCCCTCCCTCCCCCCACCAGCTGACTGAATGGACCCCTTATTGGCCAAGGGGATGTCCTAAGACTAAATTGTCTGCCAGGAGCAGGCAGGTCAGACATGCCTCATCATGCCCCTCTCCCTTCTTGGAGACATCCTTCGTGACCCATTGACAGGCCTAAGGGTATGCAAGATAAACCTGAGGGTCCTCAATTTACACAACAAATCTATGTCTTTAAACCCACCTACAACCTGTAAGGCCCCTCCCCCCCTTGGAGATGGCCCACCTTTTCTGGCAGAGTCAATGTATGCCTACCACGTACTGATTTATGATTTTACCTGTAACCCGACTCCCAGAAATGTATAAAACGAAACTGTAACCTAACCACATTGACTCTACTTGCTCAAGGCTTCTTGAGAGTGGCTCTGGGTCATGGTCCTTAAATTTAACTTAGAATAAACTTCTTTTTCAAATATTTCAGAGTTTGGATTTTTCCATCCACAGCATGCTTAATAGACAACAGGATAGTGTAAACATAACTTCCCTGAAAAATCGTGACTCACTTTACTGAGGTTGTTTGCAATATCTATGAAGTACGTCTGGATACTAATGACTCCCAAATCTACACCTCCAGGCCTCACCTTTCTTCTGTAATTTGGATGAACTTAATTAACTAGCTAGTAAACTCCCTGCAAATATCCCACCAATAAATAAAACACAACCTGTCTAAAAGCAAACAACTTTCTCCGTAAAAATCTCTCCTTTTCCTTCATCACCAACCTAGGTATGGCACTCAATTCAGAAACTTATACTCACTCTTCCTTTCCTCAGGCATAAAACACTGAAAGAGCATGGACTTTGTTGTCAGGGACCCCTGGTTTAGAATTTTGGCTCTGTCACTTATGAACTATATAACCATTAAAGGACTTAATCAGCCCGCTTAAGCCCCAGAAGTAATAGGTGCTCAATAATGACCACTATTATTATCCAGTCACTCACAAGTACTGGTCATTTTTACCTCCTAAGTATTTCTTTTCCTTTTTTTTTTTTTTTTTGAGACAGTCTTGTTCTGTTGCCCAGGCTAGAGTGCCATGGCGTCAGCCTAGCTCACAGCAACCTCAAACTCCTGGGCTCCAGTGATCCTCCTGCCTCAGCCTCCCGAGCAGCTGAGACTACAGGCATGTGCCACCATGCCCGGCTAATTTTTTCTATATATATTTTTAGTTGGCCAATTAATTTCTTTCTATTTTTAGTAGAGACGGGGTCTCACTCTTGCTCAGGCTGGTCTTGAACTGCTGACCTTGAGTGATCTGCCCGCCTTGGCCTCCCGCAGTGCTAAGATTATAGGCATGAGCCACCGTGCCGGCCCCTCCTAAGTATTTCTTGAATCTTGCTCTCTTGTCCACCCCTTCAGGCCTTTCCTTTCTAGTCTCCATCAGAGTGTTCTCATGGGTCACCAACCTGTCCCTTTCTAATCCATCCATACCAATCAGGGTGATTATTCTAAAATGGAAATCTAATCATTCATACCCTCTTTTCCTCGGAATGACATCTAAACTCAGTAGGACAGCTAACCAAAAGGATTTTCATGCTGTTCCCACCTTCATTTCCCTGAAGCCCCACACCTTCCTGTTTACTCCTCAGTAACAGAATCCCCTGGGGTCCCCTATCACCAGCACAATATATGCTGCATTCCTCTGGGGTTTTCTACATGCCAGTGCCTCTCTCTACTCAGAATGTCCCTCCCCACTAGACAAACTCCTGTTTCATGATTCAGCTTAGGCACTGCTTCCTCCAGGAAGCCTTTTGACAGTCTCCCCAAGACGGACGAGGGCCCCTCCTCTGTGCTTCCATAGCCCCTTTCACTGCACAGCCAACACTGCAATGTAATCATCTACTGGGGTCTGTCTTCCCTGAAGATTATAAGCACCTCTCAGGCAGGCAGCAACTTTTGATTATCCTGAATCCCATGTGCTTGCCAGACATATGGCAGGCTCTCAGCAAATGTTAAACTGAACACACTGCTTAGGACCCTCCACTGCAGTGGGGTGTCCTCAAAGAACTTAAAAAAAAGAGAGGTTACCCCATGACCATCAAACCAGTAATCCCCTCACAGATTTGATTAGCCACTGCTGGGTAGAAACCAAAACGGTCTACAGATGCAAGGCTGAAGAGGTTTTGAACATCCAAAACTCTCATCAAGATGACCTGATGAAATCTCAGGGAGACAGACCTGGTGTGTGACTAAATTCACAAAGCTGGGACCTCATCAGCTGCACTGCATCCTATGGAAAACATAAGGAAGGAGATTTGCTCACCTTGAAAGAAACACAAAAAAGCAGGAGCTGGCATGAATCCTGGTTGCCAGAACAGATACTGCAGAGGGGCCTAAGGGAAATCATACTCAAAACTTTTCACTTCTCTCTGCTCAAAGTCCATGCTCACCAAGCCAACCACCCTTCTAATGACTAATTCTGCTGCCAGGCATTTTGAAACTGGGCCAGGGGGTGTCCTAGACAACAAGCATGAATGTCCTGGTTAATGAGGAGAACTACCTCTCTACTGTAAGTTAACAAATTGTCATTTTTGGATCATGCATGAACTACTTTAGCACCCAACCCTTCAAACAGGTTCTCACTCTCTACAGGATAAAGGTTAGACTCCTGAGGGGTTGGGCCAGTGTTCTTGTGTTCTCTTTCAGGTATTGCCCCCGAGGTCACAGAACAAAAGGCCTGCCATAGAATCTCAGTAAATACTCATTTCTTTCATCTGCCTTCAGCAAAGCAGACAGGGTCCTTATAACTTGGCTTCAACTCACTTTTACAGCTTTATTTGGTACCACATTCTCCCACCCCCCATACTTGTGTTCCATATACAATAGGTTTCTTTTTCTTTTCTTTTTTTTTTTTGAGACAGAGTCTCACTGTGTTGCCTGGGCTAGAGTGCCATGGCGTCAGCCTAGCTCACAGCAACCTCACACTCCTGGGCTCAAGCAATCCTTCTGCCTCAGCTGCCCAAGTAGCTGGGACTACAAGCATGCGCCACACCATGCCCGGCTAATTTTTTTTTTTTAATATATATATATTTTTTTAGTTGGCCGATTAATTTGTTTCTCTTTTTAGTAGAGACGGGTCTGCTCTTGCTCAGGCTGGTTTCGAACTCCTGACCTTGAGCGATCCTCCTGCCTCGGCCTCCCAGAGTGCTAGGATTACAGGCGTGAGCCACCGCGCCCGGCCTACAATAGCTTTCTTAAATTCCTTTTGCTTCACTTGTCTCCTTTGGGGTAAACTTCTATTCATTCTTTTTTTTTTTTTTTTTTTTGGAAACAGAGTCTCACTCTGTTGCCAGGTCTAGAGTGCCATGGCATCAGCCTAGCTGACAGCAACCTCAAATTCCTGGGCTCAAGCAATCCTACTGCCTCAGCCTCCCGAGTAGCTGGGACTACAGGCATGCACCACCATGCCCAGCTAATTTTTTCTACATATATTTTTAGTTGGTCAATTAATTTCTTTGTATTTTTAGTAGGGATGGGGTCTTGCTCTTGCTCAGGCTGGTTTTGAACTCCTGACCTCAAGCGATTCACCCGCCTCGGCCTCCCAGAGTGCTAGGATTATAGGCGTGAGCCACAGCACCCGGCCTACTCATTCTTTAAAACCCAGTTCAGATGTTACCTCCTTGTAAAGTCTTTGGTAACTCTTCCTAGCATTATCCACACCCCAGCGAGGTTCTCAGCCCAACTTTAATTACTTGGTTACATCTCTATCTCTCCTACCAGACTGTAATCCTTGAGGACAAGGATCATGTTTTATTTATCTTTATATCCTCAGCACTTAGCACAGTAACCAGCACATGGTAGGGGCTCAGTAAATATTTGCTGCATATATAGGAAATCCCTCACTAGATTACAAATAATTTGAAGGATAATCTTCTGACTCATCAATTCTCCCTAAAAGAGTATATTACTGTTTTAAATCCTTCTCTAAGTTAGGGTATAAAGAAAATGTTATGCAGTCCATGGCAGACAGCTGTTTTTAATGAACAAGGGTCAACCTCTACAAATGAAATCAAGCACCCTAACTGTGTGTTACTTTGCATAAAGCCCTAGTACCAACCCTCCTTGCTTCCTTCCCAGCACATGGCAACATCCAAATCCATCTTATGACAGTAAAGACAACAGCTATATATCAAAGCCAACTCAGAGTCCTCTTTACCTCCATACACCCTCCCCCAAACTTCCAGAAAACATTCTAGCCTCAATACCACCTGTTTCACAATAAGAGGGCCCCTACTCCCCCACCCTCCTACCGAAAGTCAAACCATCTGTTAGACGAGCAAAATACAGAAGCACTATATACACTGTAAGCCATGAACAGCACTATCAGTCCCCCATGAGATAACCCTGTAATGTTTTATCAAGTGTTCCATACTTTTTAAAAATGCAAATATGTTCCCATTTTAAACATAAATAAGGCCTCATTCTGCAAACGGTTGAGTAACTTTTTCATTTATCCAGAAATTCCTTAACATCAGTTTACAGTGCCCTTACTGTCTCAGTAACTTTCACAGCACTCCCTAGTCCAAAAGACAGCCACTTATTTATTAAGTACCTAGATCCAAACAACTTAAGTATTTATGCCCTAGTAACTTCCTAGCCATTTGAAAAAATAACATACATAAATTGAAAAAGCTATCTTAATATGTGAAAAATATTTTTATTTCTTTCTCAACCATAATTACTTACTTATGGCACCTGTTAGGCACTGCACAACTTCTCGAACCTTGGAATCAGAATGGACAGCACCAATCTAATTTCTCGTACCAACTGACTCTTGCCGGTACCTAGCAACTGCTAAAAATCCAGCTTTACAAAGATATGACGTCAAGGGAAGAGATGTAGTGCCATCTGATGTTGAAATTGAACTACCCGGAACAGGTAGTTCCCAGGGCACCTGACAAATGCACCTGTGCTTGTCCTGAAATTTTAAAACATCTCTCTATGCCCCTGTGAGTTTGCTCAGGTGCATCAGCAGTATGGGAACGGCAGATTTAACCATAATAGTCTGGTTCTATTGTAAGAAGACACCCTGAGTTATTCAATAGGCTTCCTGGTAGCAAATATTTAGGTGTTTATAATTATCATTTTCAAACAATGTTGCCAAAAAAAATCCTTCTACATGTATCTTTGCATATCTGTCAAATTATTTCATTTACTTATTTTTCAACTAATTTTTATGACTCGCTTATTATGTGGCAAGCACTATATGAGATGCTGAGGGAACAAAAGTGAACAACACAAACGAGGTCCCCCGTGAAATTTTCATTCTATCCAGGAAGCAAGAAACAGAAAAACTAAATCCTTCCAGGAGTGACAGGCTATGAAGGAAATATAGTAGAGGATAGCAGTTAGAGAATGTAAAAGGGTGCTATTTAAATAGGGTGGTCAGGGAAGAGCTCCTATAGATATGATATCTCAACACAGAAAATACTGACATAAAGGACAGGCATGCAGATGTTTGGGCAATGTTGTTCCAAGCAGCAGGAACAGTGAATAACAAAGTCCTTGAGGCAGGAATAAGCTCTCAGTGTTAGAGGAGCAAGCAGTCAATGCAGTTAAACAATAGGGAAGAGGAGACTGGCAATGAGAAGAAGAGGCAAGCAGGGGCCAGATAATATAGGACTTTTTAGGCCAAAGTAAGGAGTTTGAATCCTCTGGAGAGAATACCATGCAGATGAAAATAGTTTATTCTCTAGTTTACCTCCCTAGTTTACTCTAGCTGTTCTGCAAACTGTAGGAAGACCAACTAGGAGCTAGAGCAACTGCAGTAGTTGCTCTGGCCTCTAGTTGTACAGGAAAGATGATAGTGAGGCAGAATATGGGGGCGCACAGTGGTGGGGATGGTCACAAATGGCTGGATTCCAGATGGGCACAGTGGCTCACACCTATAATCCTAGCACTATGGGAAGCCAAGGGAGAGGTGGACATTGCTTGAGGCCAGAAGTTCAAGACCTGCCTGGGCAACATAGTGAGACTGCATCTCTACAAAAAAGAAAACTTAGCTGGATGTGGTTGTGCACACCTGTAGTCCCAGCCACTTGGGAGGCAGAGGCAGTAGGATCACTTGAGCCTAGGAGTCTGAGGTTGCTGTGAGCTAGGCCGATGCCAGGGCACTCTAGCCCAGGCAACAGAGTGAGACTTTGTCTCAAAAAAACACAAAAAAAAAAAAAAAAAAACAAATCTAACCTTGTCCACCACATTGCAAACATTGTTTCCCAGTCTGTTTTTCGGCTTTGCCCATGGTGCCTCTAATAAACAGAAGTGGTCCTAATTTTCTTGTAGTGAAATCTGCCCCTTTCCAATGACTTTTACTTTGTAAAGAAAAAGACAAAAAATAAATAAATAAATAAAACAAAACAAAAGAAAAAAAAAGAAATCTGCCTTGTTCTTCCTTATATTTATATTGTTGGGCTCATTTTAGGCACCGTTTAAAATGTACCTATACAGCTGGGCGCAGTGGCTGACGCCTGTAATCCTAGTACTCTGGGAGGCCAAGGTGGGCGGATTGCTCAAGGTCAGGAGCTGGAAACCAGCCTGAGCAAGAGGCTCATCTCTACTAAAAATACCAAGAAATTAATTGGCCAACTAAAAATATATACAAAAAAAAAAAAATCAGTCAGGCATGGTGGCACATGCCTGTAGTCCCAGTTACTTGAGAGGCTGAGGCAGAAGGACTGCTTGAGCCCAGGAGTTTGAGGTTGCTGTGAGCTGGGTTGATGCCACGGCACTCTAGCCCGGGCAACAAGTGAGACTGTCTCAAAAAAATAAAATAAAATAAAATTTACCTATAATTAAGTCATTACTATTAAGGATTTTTGCCCCTGGTAACGGCTCCCAAAAGCCTTCAATTTTTGTGCTTTATGGGGTTTTTCTTTTTTTTTCTTTTTTTTTTTTTTTTGAGACAGGGTCTCACTCTGTCACCCAGGCCAGAGTGCAGTGGCATCATCATAGCTCACTGCAACCTCAAACTCCTGAGCTCAAGCAATTTTCCTGCCTTGGCCTCTCAAGTAGCTAGGACTATATACATGAGCCACCATACCTGACTAATTTTTCTATTTTTGTAGAGACAGGGTCTCACTCTTGCTCAGGCTGGTCTCAAACTCCTGACCTCAAGCAACCCCCCGTCTCGGCTCCCTAAGCGTCAGCCACAGCGCCTAGCCCTTTAGGGGGTTTTAAAAGATTTAAATCTTAACTTCATCTGGAATTTATTCTGTGGTGTGGGTGAAGTCAGGATGTTCTTACTCCTGACATAGCTGAACCCTCTCCGCCAGCAAAATTATCCACAAATATAGCCACTTAACTCCATTCTCTCCAGCCAACTAGCTTCCTCTACTTAGCTCCATAAAGGAAGAAGTCCAAGTCACCAGCAGCTCTCCCCCTAGAACTATCCTCCTCACTCTGGCCTCTCCTCCTTCCATTCTTACCCTTCCCTGCAAGCAGTTCTTCACAGAGCTACCACAGCATAAACTTGACATCACTCTCCTGCTTTTAATTGTCCAATGACTTCCTACAGGAAACAGAATTCAATCCTGACTCCTTACCATGAATTGCAATATCCCATGTTTCTCCAGCCTATTTCTGTAACACTCTTCTCGCCTACTAAACTCCAGCCACACTGCCTACCTTTCAGCCTCTATGACAGGCCAAGTTCATTTCTCCCTCAGATCCCTTGCACTTAGTGTTCCCTCTGCCTGAAAAGCTCTTGCCCTAGCATCTATGGTCTAGATGACGCGCTGCTTTTTATCATTCAGGTAATGTCACCTCCACAGACAGGCCTTCCCAGACCCTGACACCATCCCATCCAAAGCAGCCCCACCTCAGTGACCCTCTGGCATTACCCCGTTACACTTTATTCCCCCTGCCATTAACTGAATTATCTTGTTGACTCATTTATTCACGTTTATTGTCTGTCTCCCCTGCCTTTTTCCACAGAAAGTGCTCTGGAAGTCAGGGTCCTCGTCTGTCGTGCTCAGCTCTGTATCCCCAGAGTCTATTGTGGCTACCACATAGCAGGTGTTCGATTAATATCTATAGAAGGGGAGGGGGAAATCTGAGGTTTGGCTTCCTATCCAAACTTGCAAAGACTCCCTAGGATCCGTCTGATCTCGTTCAATGTCAGTAACTTTGGAGCGTGGAATCAGTCACCCCTCTTTCCCTCCTTCGCATACTCCAGCCAGGCCCCCATCTCTGACACTAAGTTTGCTCAAATCCATGCAAAATCTAACTCCGGGAGGCCCGAGGCTGGACCCTGTATGGCCTTGGCGCCGCTAAGCCATGCTTCTAGCCCGTCACCAAGCAGACAGCGGGAAGTGCCAAGTTTCCGCGGCCACAGTCCAGCCCCGCACGCACGCGCAGGAGGGAGGAGAAGGGGAGGGCAGAGCAGCTTACCAGTTCATCCGGACTAAGGACTCCGAACTGCACTCTCTTGATGGTGCGCAGCGGGCATGCGCTGTCCCCGGAGGGGGGGCCACCCCCGTGCATCGCGGAGGCAGGCGCGCTGCGCAGGCGCAAACCTCACTACAAAAAGCCTGCGCCGCCTCCGCCTAGGTGCTCAGACCCCGTCGGGGCGGCCGCCGGGAAGGACCTCCCAGAGTTGGGAGGAAAAAGACCGAGGAGGAGGAAGGTGGGGGAGGGAAAGAGGCGGGGAAATAAAAAGGAACGAAAGGAGCTCTTCTCTCCCTTTCCGGAGATTTTTCGGCTCGCAAAAAGGAAAAAAAAAAAGAGGAGGGGAAGGAAAAGGTTTTGGGGGGAGAAAGAAGAAAGAGGGTAACGAATAAATAAGTAACCGGGCTCCTGAACGGCAGAGGTTACGGCAGTTTGTCTCTCCCCCTTCCGGGAGCCACCTTCTTCTCCAACCGTCCCGGCCGCGCTCTCGGCGCTTCTGAGAAGCGAACTCGCCGGATGACGCTTTTATAGATTCGCCCCTGCATCCCCGCCCCTTCCTTTCCCGCCCTCCCTTGCGCTACGGGGCTGCCTGCGCCGGCCCGCACGGGGCGCGCGCTCAAGTCGTTGATCGTCGCTCCGCGGCTCCCTGGTTGGGCGGCCTTTAGAATGACCGGGAGGGGGGTAATTTTTTAAATCCCGCCGCCTCCCCTCGCTGCTCCCTCTTGCGCTGAGGTTTAAGGTTTGAAGGACCAAGGGTAAAATTAGGCCGCTTTTTTTCTAGTTTGGAGCACGGTTTCATCTTCAGCGGGAGTCTCTCATAAAAACGACCCCCCCATTTGGAAAATGGTCTGTTCTGCGAAGCGGTAATGGAGGCGGGTCCGGTTGGGCGCTCCTGAGTGGGTTCCTGAGGGGGGTCCAGGGGCCGTCCTTCGTCATGAATATGCAGTACTGCGCTGAATATGCATGAGCAAATCAAGATGGCGAGGTCAATTGCTTGTCCGGAAGTAGCCGCTTTGTCAAGCGGCCTCCAGAGATGAGTGGGCATCTCTTGGCGTCTCAGGGAGCGCTGTACCAAGTCTTAGTCCTGGATCCCTGGCCTGAGCCGCTCGGAGAGGCCTCAGCTCGAAGGCCTGCTCCCGAAGGAGGCTGGCCACTGTCCTGGAGAGATCACGGGACCGCGACAATCCGGGGAAAAGCAGATTAGCCATGGGGCGGGACACGAAAGTCCTGGGGGATTTGGGGTCAAGGAATCTGAACATTAGGAAATCTTCCACCTTCTAGAATATTTCAGAAATAAGATGGGGGGCGGGGATCCAAGGGATTCTCCAATAAGAGCAACTGTAGGACTTCTCTCCTTCCAAAGCAAAGATGACACCACTCACAGCCACATTCACAGTAATCCTTGTTTGATGTCAATGTCACATCACCACCCCAAGGTGGGGCACAACCACGAGGAAAGGAAGCCATGGCCCAGTGGGAATCCCCTCCCCCAGTGTAGCTGCTTGCTCTGTCTTCGCCCTAACACCCGGGAACACTCCAGCCCCAATGCTCTTCTCTCTGCTGCTGAGGGAAGTCCTCCCCATGGCCCATAGCTTGGCTGCCTGCCTCATCCCCTTGGATCTGCTCCTTAGACTTTATCCCTTAGTTAAGTCCTGATTCCTAGGACCTGGCCTAGACTCTACATCCCTTGGTCCCCAGGCTTGTTTCCAGGTCTTCCATGTACTCCCTCTCTCCACCATCTCCCCAAGTCACCCTTGACTCCAAGAGGTGTCCCTCTCCCACACCAGTTCTTTTCCAGTCACTGATTTGCCCATGTTTGTATTTCAGTCTCTCTATTTACCCCTGCCCACCCCCCAACCCCCAGGCTCTCAAGTTTGATGTCACTCCTCCACCTGCCCTTCCTTCTCACAGCTGAGGTTCTGGGCCGTGATGATGGCAATGCTGCCCAACACAACCCCTGCCCCCATGATGTCAGAAGGTGCCACAGTCTCATAGAGCACGTAATACTGCAGCATCAGGGCCACCACCACCTCAGAGTGCAGGACAGCACACACCAGGGCAGGGTGGGCCTTGGTGACTGCATAGCTCACACACACAAAAGAGACCAAGGCAAGGATCCCCACTGCCCCCACACAACTCCAACTCAGAGGGTCGTTAGGCAGCACAGGGGTCTGCAGCACAAAAAGGCCTGGCACAGAACCCAACAGCCCCACCAAGCCAAATAGGAAGGCCACTGTCGGCAGGCAGGAGGGGAAGTGAAGGGAACGATAGACCAGAAGCCCCAGTGACAGTGCCAGGCCTCCCAGGAAAGCCAGCACATAGCCCAGAGCAGTGTAGAGGCCCGTGGTCCCCTCCTGCAGTGTCCCTAGTCCAGGTCCCACAATGATGATTAGTCCCAGGGTACTGCCCAATAGTCCACACCAGTCGTAGCCGCTGAGACCCTGGTTCTCGAGGCAGAGAGCAAGGAGAGCAGAGCAGACAGTGGAAGAGCCTTTGCGAACTGTGGCAGCGTTGCCAGCAGGCACCACCTGAACAGCACTGTAGGCACATCCAATGCTGAGGACGTTGAGCAGGGCGTGGAGGCAGGCCCGGCCTCGGACATCAGGAGGTCCCAACAGTGGGTCGCCACGCAGTTTGAGTAGCAGGGCAATGGGGAGATGGAAGAGGCATCGGCAGATGAGCAGCTCCAGTGAGGGAAAGTGGGAAGCCTGGTAAGCCATACGGGAGAAGGGGCCCACGAAGCCAGCGGGCAGGCCCCCACCCAGCAGGGCCACAAGCAGACCCTTGGTGGCATCGGAGGGCCGGCAGCAGCGCTGGTGCGAGGGGAGGCTGGGCGGAGTGGAGGGCGGCGATGGCTGGGTGAAGTCGGGCAGGTTGAAGTAGGGGTGACTGCCAGCCTGTTAGGGAGAAAGGAGCTCGGGCATGAGGGCAGCCACAGCCTGGAGAGCCTGGGCAGGGCAATGCCAGGCTGGGGGTCCAGGACCCTGTGGGACAGAAGAGGGGCAGGCTCTCTTGCTGAGGAACTCTTAGGAGCTAGAAAGGGCCTGAAAGATGGATGAGGTGGTACAGTGTGGGCCTGGAGCATCTAAAGCAGGAAGCAGGGAGTGAGCAGTCCTGAAGCATTGTATTTCTCTGGGTAAGTTGTTCCTGGGAGGAGAAAAAGGACCCAGGGATGCTCTGTTGGTTTGAGGAAGGGCACAGGTGACCTCAGATGCTGTGTGTCTGTGTGATGTCACAGGTTCCAGCGACATCTGGGTACAACATGATGAATTTCATTTGTGAGTGTCTCTAGGGTAGCTGGGAAGTTTTATGGGAGGAGGAGAAGGGGAGCAGCCAGGAGCTATAGGGAGGGAGTGTTGCCCTATGCCCCCGCCCCCGCCCCCAACCCCCACACTCACCATCTTTCCTTGGACTTCCTCCTCTCCTCCTGGCTCTGGGGGCCTGGGCCCCTCAGAGCTCCAGCCATTGTGACCTGGTTGGAGTGGGGGTGGGGTTCTTCTTTGGAACCTTCCTCTGGTGGTGGTGGGCCTATTTTCTCATTGATTCCAACTCACCATAAAACATATTTATGTCTCCATG
The DNA here is from genome assembly GCA_963574885.1 of Lepilemur ruficaudatus. NCBI lineage: Eukaryota > Metazoa > Chordata > Mammalia > Primates > Lepilemuridae > Lepilemur > Lepilemur ruficaudatus. Next base: position 117,559 of record CAUYRT010009495.1, on the reverse strand, counting down.
ACTCCAAAATGTGTCTGATTCTTTTTTCTTTTTATGACTAGCTCTGTGGCTTTAAATTGTTTATTTATGTCTTGCTTTGATTCAGAAAGGTCTTAAGGAAAGGGGCTCTGACGGCTGGCTCCTCTGACTCCTCCTGAGTTTTTAATTTTCCAACACCAAGGGAGGAGTCCTTCCAATTGTCCCTGCGGAGTTTCAGGAATATGTTTCTTCTGTGTGCTTCCACCTGGTGTTTTGTTGGTGCTGTCCAAGGAGGCCCACACCAACGGCTCTGCATTTATGCACAAATATATAAACGTGGATATTTCTGCTGGTGGGGACAAAAGTACCAAGCTGCATGTTCATCTGCGCTGGTGGTCAACGATGTGTGCCAGTGGTGTAGTGCTGTGGCCTTCCTTGCTGGTGGCCCGGTGTGGCTCCCTGCGCATTCCTTGGGAGGGGGTGTGTGTGTGTGTGTGTGTGTGTGTGTGTGTGTGTGTGTCCAGGGCTGCCCCTGTCAGTCTGCTGCCCCTAGGTCTGTGGGTCCCACTGGGGCCGATTGTGAATCTGCCATGTTGTGTGTCTGCGCCCTGACAGCAAGTGTGTTTTGCTCTCAGGCGGTGTGCACAGCTGAGTGAAGGGCGTGTGGGGAGAGTCCCTTCTCAAGGAGTGGGTGGTCGTGAGCCCCTGCGGGGGTGCTGCAGCGCGCCGCGCCCCGCTTGGTATCCACCCGCCCAGTGGCCCAGCGCGGCTCGGCGTCCTGCGCGGATCCGTCCCGACGAAGGCCGTCGGACGCTCGGAGCCTAGTGTTGGAGTCCGCTGCGCTGCGCCGGCCTCCTCTCGGCGGCGGCGGCGGCGCTGGGGGGGGGGGACTGTTTCCGGGGGTGGGGGTGGGGGTAGGACCGGGGCGGGGGGAGCGATGATGTCAGCGGCGGCGGCGGCGGCGGCGGGGCCGGGCCGGGGCCAGGCGCTGGGGGGGCCGGGGCCGGAGCCGGAGCCGGAGCTGGAGGCGGGCGAAACCGGAGCGGCCGGGGGCGGCCAGGGTGATGAGCCGGGCCTGGCGGACGCGGCGCCATCGCAGTCAGGTGGGCCCCGGGGCGAACCGGGCAGGGCCAGGGCGGACCGGAGCCAACTGCCGGGCCCCCTTTCCCGCTGCCCGGCGCCGCGGGGGCCCCGGCCGCGCCCGGCGCCCCGACCGCTAGCCTTTGGGGTTGACCTGGGGGCTCAGGGGTCGGGGGCTGAGCTTGGCCCCGCCCCCCGGCGCGCACGACGCTGGGGTCGACTATGGGGGCCCGGGTACGGCGTCCGAGCGAGCGGCGGCTGGGGGACGCGATCGCCTGGGGCCTTGGAAAGGGCCGCGCTTACTCCCCCTTTGAAGGGTTAATTCTGCAGCCTAATATCCCCCTCCCCCAGTGGGGCAGGTTGGGGGTGGGGTGGGGCGGGTGTGAGCCCGGGCAAGCGCTGCAAGCTGCTAGGAGGGCGATGGCGTAGGAGCCAGGCAGAGAGGGGGAGGGGTGGGCCGCCCAGCGCCCCAGAGTTGGGGTGTGCGGGGTGCGCAGGGCGAACTGGGGCCCCGGAACCGCCGCGCCGTCGGGGCAGGGTTGTGGCTGTGAGTTTTGGAGATTGTGTCTTATGCTGTGTTGTGGGTCAAGGTAAACCTCTCCTGGGCACCACCGTTCGCTGGTCTGGCAGCCAGGGATCTGGATAGGGCCCTCCCTGGGCTATGGAGATAGAAAACCAGGAGGGGTGCCCAGTGTTGTGGGGCAGAATTACAAGATGTGGCCCTGTGGCTTTGGGTGACAGATGGGCATTCTAAGCAGGGCACGATACGCTGAGTGCAGAGTTTTTTCAGTGTAGGGTTGTATGTATGTTTTCTACCAGCATATGGTTTTTTTGCTTGTATGTCTTGTGTTGCACATACGAACTGTTTATGAACTGTTTTCTGCACATCTGGCATGGTGTATTGTGTTGTGTAGGGCGCCAGAATGCAGGGTGTATGTGCCCATTTGGAGGGGGTGGTTGTAGACCTTTGAGTCAGAAGGCGTCATGTCTGGGTCACATTTCTGTAGCCTTGCTGAGGTGTGGTCCAGTTGTGGAGGACAGGCCAGCAGATGGGTTTGTGTGTCTGTGATGAGCGAGTTGCATGGGGGCTGCACATCTAGAACTCAGATCCCACAGATCATGAGGCAGTGAGAAACCCCAGGGTGTTTCTTGGGTGCCCGTGGGTCAGCTGACATTGGTATGAGGGGCTTAGGGTGGGATGTGCCAGTTGTGTTTATGGGATCTTAGGCAGCCTAGCAAGAGGAAGGTCTTGTGTTTGCAACATTCTCCACGGGATTCTTTTGTGACGTTGTTTGTGGGAGCCTGTCTGGGCTGCTGGGCTGGGAGGCGAGCTGGTCAGAAAACACATGGGAGGGAGGTGGCGTGACAAGGGCAGTGTGGGTCTCAGACTTGAGAGACCAGCTACAAGCTGTGTGTGTGTGTGTGTGTGTGTGTGTGTGTGTGTGTGAGCGTGCGTGCGTGCCTACCTTCTGTGTGCTTTAGTGGTGGGGGGGCTGCCGGGGGCGGAGGGAGAAGGCTGTTTTGGGGGGGAGATATGTTATGAGGCAGGTACCAGATAAATGCAGGGCAGAGCAAGGGCAGCAGGCAGACGCCATAGGTGTTGTGGGGTGGCCCAGCTAGGCTTCTACACGGTCGGTGTGCTTGCCCAGAACTGGCCTGCCTGGCGTGTCAGGGTCACCCGGAGGAGAGGCTGGGCGGCTGCAAGGGAAGTGAGCTTAGACAGAGTGGCTCCCTGGCCATGTTTATGTAAAGGCCGGGTGTGACTCTTGTCACTAAAATGGAAAAAAGAAACGTGAAGTTTTCAGCCTCCTCCCGCTTCGCCCCCACCCTCTCTCTGCCCCCCTTGCGGGTATCTCTGACGCACACTGGGCCCCATTGCTGCAACTGTGGAAGGGCCTCGGATCGGAATTCGCTCACTAGGCAGATTCCTCAGAACAGGTTTTCCTCACCTTTGGGGCCTGGGCCCTTCTGTAGGGGTGTATGTTCGTGTGCGTCTCCAACCCTGCACACCACTGTGTACTGTGCCTGGCCTGGCAAGGAGGATGTGTATACACTGGGGATGGGAGGGCCCTGCGGCCAGTCCCTCCTGCACAGCGGCTGGGAGGGGGCTGGCTGCCGTGCAAAGCCTGCACAACAGGTGCGATGATGATGACAGCGGGTGAAGGGGAAGGAGCCCTAGATTAGAGCTGAGTTCTGGCGGCTCTACCACTTCCTCACTGGCACTTTACCTGAGTGAGCCTCAGTTCCTCATCTGTAAAGTGGGGCTAATTACCTGCCCTACTTGTCTTCCAGCAGCACATGGGAAATGGACCTGGAAAGTGACTACAGTCTGGGGGCTGTGCCATTGCCAGCCCCATCAGTCCTCTGCCAGCACTGAGAATCCTCTTCTTCAGACTTTCCTAGTAACAGTAACAGCAAACACTTGGTTCACACTGACTGTGTACCAGGCACTGTTCTCAGTGCTTTTACATGCGTCACTCAGTCCTCACCACTGTGGAAGTAGGAGCTCTAATTACCTCCCTTTTTCAGGTGATGCAGCCAAGGCCCAGAGAAGTTAAATAATTTGCCCAAAGTCATTTAGCTAGAAAGAGGTAAAGCTATATTTGAATGCAGGCAGTCAGGTTCCACATCCTGTGTTCTTAAACTGCTGTACTCTACTGCCCTTCTGGAGCATTCAGTGGACCTTTCTGCACCCACCTCCACACGCCCTCTTCTCCCCAATTTCTGCAGACCTTAGCAACTGCACCAATCCATCTCAGAAAACCGGTGTGCTCAGGGAGTCCCAGCCTAGGACGTGAGATGCTAAATCTCTGCTGCTGTATAATGTAGGTGCTGGCCATAGGGGTACAAAAGGTTGATGAGTCAGAGAAGAGATTGCCCTAGTCTTGTGGGTCAGGGAGGGCCAAGGAGGTGGCATTTGGGTTAGATCTTAACACTTTGGAGGGATTTGAGATGAGATTAGGGAAAGGGCATTTCTGGCAGGAGAGCCAGCATGGGCAGAAGCATGGGCGTGTAGGACGTATAGAGGCTGGAGAGCACACTGGGTGTGTTTTTCTTTTTTAGAGATAGGGTCTCGCTATGTTGCCCGGGTTGGACTCAAACTCCTTGGCTTAAGCGATGCTCCTGCCTCAGCCTCCTGAGTAGCTGGGACTGCAGGTACATGCCACTGTGCCGGGCTCACACTGGGTGTTTGAAGAAAGCACAACATAAGGCAAGATTAAAGGGAAGATTGAAGCTAGACCAAACCCCTTAAGTGTCTGGTGGAGGAATTTGAACTTTATTCTGGAGTCAGCAGGGACCACTGAAGGTTTCTGAGCCCAGGCGTGGTGGTACCTGAGCTGTGGTGAGGGATGTTGACCCTCAGTGGGAGGAGGGCTGGGTGGAAGAAGGTAAGCCTGGAGGCTGGGGGATAGCTGGCAGGCCATGCCTGAGACCGCGTGAGTGTTTACAAAGACCTAAGCTAGTTTGGGGACCAGAGGTGGGTTGAAAGGAGGGCTTCCAGAGCTATTCCTAAGCTCTGCCGCAGTTTCAGCCAGACTTATGACTGCTGGATGTGGAGCAAGGGAAAGGGTGGAGTCAGACATGACACATTTAGCACTTAGCACGTGAGACCTTGTGTGGTGATTTATGTAACCAGCTGGCTGCCATAGGCCCCTTCAGGGCAGGATCCAGCAGTATGGCACACGGAAAGAGTCAGCATTTGGGGTCAGCTGGGCCTGGATTCGAATCTTGACTGCTATTTACAAGCTGTGTGACCTTGAGCAAGGTACATCCCTCTCTGAGCCTCAGTTTCCTCTTCAGTAAAGTTGGGATAATACCACATTATTTCAAGATGGTCTTTGAAACTGGACAGTTTGATGATGCCCGATATTGAGAGTGGAGCTTTCTGCTTTGTAGGGTGGTGGGCCCTCCAGGCCAATGTCTCTCTTCCTGTCTTTGAGGTGAGATGTCATATCTGAGAAAATGTTGCCAGTGACACCCGAATCTGGGGTACACAGACTGGTGTTAAGTAAGGTCCCACTCTCCTTAGTTCTGTTGTTTTTAATGGGTTCCTCCTTGGAATGTGCGTGTCTGTGTCTGTGTTGAGGGGGGTTGTCTTCTTTATAAATAAAGGTAGAAAAACAAAATAGGTGGCCGTTTTGAGGCTATCATTAAAGGAGGCAAGGCAGGTGAAGCACCTAGAAGTGTATCAGGCAAATTGTGAGTGTCCCAGAAGTGGTCAAGTGCTCAGTCCGGCACTGAGGATGCTTCCTTCCTGAGGGTGGATGGACTCCAGGCAGACTTTGAGGGCAGGTTCATTCATTTCCAAAACATGTTGTACCTCCCATTATGTGCTAGGACTGGAGATACTGCAGTGAACAAAGCAGACAAAAATCCCTACTTCCCACCCCTTGGAGCTTACATTTTAGACATAAATGAGCAGTATGTTTTACTAAGTGCCAAAGAGAAAAATAAAGTAAGGTGGGGGGGATAGAAAGTTATGGGAGGTTGGGGGTGACCTCTGGGAAGGTGACTTTTGAGTCAAGGCTTAAAGGAAGTGGGGCAGTGAAGCACAAGGCTATCTGGAGGAAAGCACATTCCAGGCAGAAGGAACAAGAGGTAGAGCACGTCTGGTGGCCATGCTCAGATTCCCCACCTCAGTGGTACCTCTGAGGTGACACATGCAGTCAAGAGTAGAGAAACAGTAAGAACAAACAAATAAAACATTTAAAACCACAGAGCCACCAAACTTACCACAAAGCCCAATTTCTGCCTCTTCAACACTTCCCCCTACCATTTTCTGGGGCCAAGTTCCAAGATCTAGAAACTGCCAGTCATTAGCTCATTTAATCTTTACAACAGCCCCACGAAGTGAGAACTATTCATCACTCCCCCTTTATAGACAAGGAAACTGAGTACAAAGACGCTATGTAACTTGCCCAGGGTCACAAAGCTAGTATCTTCTCCACCTCCCATAAGCCGTTGCAGGGCAGTGGCCAGGGATAGGGCACTTGAACTTAGGAGAGCTGGGTCCAAACCCCAACTTGATTAGTGCTATGTTTTCTCGACCTGAAAGGGAGGAGTTTGGAGTATTCAATTTCTCTACACCAGAATCCTCACTGTGGTCATTCAGTGTTGGAATGAGGTGATGCAGATAAAACGCTTAGCACTACACTTTGCACATAATAAGTATTTCATAAATGGCAGCTACAGACACCATGATGATGATGATGATTCTGGGTGATCTCCAATGGCCAGTCCAACTTTGTATCTTTGTGGTTCTAAGAAGCCCTGTGAGGCCTTGTTCAAGTATTGTAGCAGTCAGGGTAGTCACCAACCACGCTGCATATGGTTGTGTGGGTGAGCAGGGCTGGCCAAGGGGGTGAATGGGGACTGGAATCGAACCTTGACTTTGTTCACCTGTGCAGGCTGCTACCTCCAGGGGAGGAAGGGGACTTTCTTCTAATTTTCAAAAAAGCACCAGATGGGCTATTGGTGCCCTAGTGGGGGCCTTCATCGTGGTATGGTGAAGTAATCACGGACACAGGCTTTGGAGCCAGACTTCCTGGGATCGGATCCCAGCCTTGCTACTAACTGGTCATATATCCTTGGGCATCTCTAGCATCTCTGAACCACAGTCTGTCATTTTAAAGTAGGGAAGCTAACTGTTACCTTTCAGAGTAGTGATAAAGAGCAGATGAGATGCTATTAATATAAATAAAGTACTGACTCTTGGGGTCCCAGTGGGCCAGTGGCTGTCATGGAAGGGAGTGGGAGGCCTGAACACCAGCCATGGGATTCCCAAACTGTCCACAATTCAGCAGCTGACAGGAAAGCACTTGACCCAGTACCTGATCTATGCCTGACAGTCAGGGTTGTTAAAACTTTTGAATATCACCCCTGTTCACCACCTTCCTTCTTCCTGTCCAGGAGAGATGTCAGAAAAATCTTTTGGGGCATGTGAGATGGGGTATGTGTGAGGGAATGCCTTTGAGTCCAGATAGTATGCGTGATAAATGGGAAAAGAACATTTTTCAGGGAATTGTATGAGGGACTCCTGATGCAGGATACCTCTAGGGACATGTGTGACCCAGGGCATTTGGAAGGATGCCCCCAAAGAGAGGAGAGAACTCCCAAGCTTCGTGGAGGGCGGATGAGAAGGGCTCAAGAGCTCTGCTCTCAGGTCAGCAGGCCTGGATCTGTGAACAGACCTCCCTCACCTGTTATTACCAGGTCTGTGTGACTTTGGATGTGCCTCCCAGCAAGAGGTGAGGTAGGGGTTGCAGTTCCCCTCTTTTTAAGCCAAAGTCCCTAAACCACCAGGTCTCAGTAAGAAGTGAGACCCAAGCCTCCTCACTCCTGGTCTGGTTGCCTTTCCAGTGCCCTCCAGGGACTGCAGCAAGCTGGTATTTGTATGAGTCAGTGGTCTTCAGTGTTCACCTGGCAACTGGGCCAAAAACCCCCTCTAAGATTAATGGGGTTTGAGGTATGTGAAGAAGTCCCCTCCTAATTTGAATACCTACCAAATTAGGTCCAATAAAAAAGCTCACACAAATATATTTAGATATGTAAACAAGACCATTGTGGTAAAACACAATCTTTTGATTTCCTTTGAGCCCCAAGATTGGGCCAAAGGGACTTGAGAGTGATCTGCCAGGCTTCCCTGAACCTATGGGATTGAACTGTGCTGCTGTATTGTTTGGAGGTGAATTGGGAATATGCAAATTATCTCATTGCTCTTCTTCTCTGGGCCAGCAGAACAAGGCTCTGCAATAATGTGTGTGGCCTCCTAGGTCTGATCGGACACAGCTAAACAAGTGACCTGACAAGGCTCCTGGGAGGGATCAGGGTTTGCAGAGAAGCCCAGATGTCCTCTCTGACCCCAACACTGTGCCACTTCCCACTTCCTGGGGTCCTTTCCTTTCCAGTTTCCTTCCTGAGGACCCTTTCCTGCCTCTTCCTCTAGGTCTCACTGACATGGTTTCTGTCTCTCCACAGAAAGAACAGGCCCAGCAGAAGGGACTCACTGAGCCACCGCCCGCTCTGCTCCATGTTGGCTGTGCTCTCAGGTAAGAGGTGCTGAGAGAACCGCAGCTAGGAAAATTAGACCCAAGGCAGTAGGCCAGCAAGGGCAGCCATTTTGTCTAGGCTGGGGAGTTCTGCGAAATGGCTATCAGTAGTTGTGGGAGCTTCCTCCTCCTTTCAGGATGAGAGAGATTTCCATTGCGTACTTCTCTAGGCTGTGGCTTTAGAGGTCATGACCCTTGACCTTCACCATGACCTGAGGTATCCCTGGCCTCTTCCAGCCCTAGATGTTAGACATACTGGCCTGGGACATTGGCCAGACTTGGGTGGCTAAGGGTTCAGTTCTGTGACCTGAAGTTATTCAGCCTTCCACCAGTTTTTGACCAGTCCCTGACCCCCTCCCAGCTCACTTCCCTGATTTTAGAGGGCCCTGCCCCTCTGTCCAGCCTCTAAGACTCTGAGACTCTCCCTGGCCTCTTCTGCTGTCTAGGCTGGCGCCATGCCCCCTCCCGCAGAGGTGACGGACCCGTCCCACGCCCCTGCTGTCCTGCGCCAGCTCAATGAGCAGCGGCTCCGTGGCCTCTTCTGTGACGTCACCCTCATAGCTGGAGACACCAAGTTCCCTGCTCACCGCAGTGTCCTGGCTGCTTCAAGTCCCTTTTTCAGAGAGGCTCTGCTTGCTTCAGCCCCACTGCCCCTCCCACCAGTTACTGGGGGCTCAGCTCCCAACCCTGCTGCCACCACAGCTGCCTCTTCTTCCTCCTCCTCCTCTTCCTCCTCCTCTCCCCCTCCAGCCTCTCCCCCTGCTTCATCCCCACCCCGAGTCCTGGAACTGCCAGGGGTCCCAGCAGCTGCCTTTTCTGATGTCCTCAACTTCATCTATAGTGCCCGGCTTGCACTACCTGGTGGCGGAGGGGATGGGGCAGCTGTAGCAGAGATTGGAGCTTTGGGACGACGTCTGGGCATCTCTCGCCTGCAGGGCCTGGGGGAGGGAGGCGATGCCTGGGTCCCTCCCACCCCAGCCCCCATGGCCACCTCACAGCCTGAAGACAACAGCTTCGGGCCTGGGCCTAGACCAGCTGTGGAGTGGGAGGGTGACAGGGCTGAGGCTCAGGCCCCTGACTTACAGCCCCCATTGCCCCGGCGGCCCCTCCCCTGTCCCCGATGTGGAAAAAGCTTCATCCATCCCAAGCGGCTGCAGACCCATGAGGCCCAGTGCCGACGAGGGGCCAGCACTCGGGGGTCTACAGGGCTGGGAGCTGGGGGCTCTGGCCCTGGTGGTCCTGCAGGAGTGGATGCCTCAGCTCTGCCCCCACCCGTGGGCTTCCGAGGCGGCCCCGAGCACGTGGTGAAGGTGGTGGGCGGCCACGTGCTATACGTGTGCGCGGCCTGCGAGCGGTCCTATGTGACACTGTCCAGCCTGAAGCGGCACAGCAACGTGCACTCATGGCGGAGGAAGTACCCCTGCCGCTACTGCGAGAAAGTGTTCGCCCTAGCTGAGTACCGCACTAAGCACGAGGTGTGGCACACCGGGGAGCGCAGGTGAGTAGCCGGGGGCGGGGTCCAAGGGCCAGTAATCAGAGACCACAGGGGGAGGGAATGGGCAGCGCATGGGGCCTAGAGAGTCATCCTGAGACTAGCCCTGCTTACCCTCACTCACCCACCTGCCTCCCGCCAGTCCCAGTTCCTTCAGCTGATGTTAATCAGCACCTCTACATGCCTTGTCCCCTAAAAGGAAAGAGAAAGTTGCCTTCCTTGGAAAGGACTATGGAAGTGTGGGCATACCCAGCAATAGTTATAATACTCAGAACAGTGTGTTTCTTGTATTTCCATAGTGCATCCCTGTTCATAAGTCATTTCCCTATTCTGTCATTCGGGCTTCAGAAGAAGGCTTTGTGAGTTAGGCTGGATCCCAGATGGAACAGCTGAAGCAAAGAGTCTCACAGCCAGTGGGGGGTGCTGAGCTTAGGATGGTGGCCCTCCTGAGGCTGGCAGGGTGAGACAAACAGCATGAAAGGAGGGTGAGCAAATGGCTGGGGAAGTTATAGGCTTGTGTGGAGGGCAGTAGAAGACCTGGGAAGCTGAGGCCCTAGCTTCAGGGCCCTTGACTCAAGTGGCTCTGTTCCTGCCCTATTCCCTGCTGTCCTGGCCCAGGTACCAGTGCATCTTCTGCTGGGAGACCTTTGTCACTTATTATAACCTGAAGACCCACCAGCGAGCCTTCCATGGCATTAGCCCGGGCCTCCTAGCCAGTGAGAAGACACCCAATGGAGGCTACAAGCCCAAGCTCAATACTCTCAAGCTGTACCGCCTACTCCCCATGCGGGCAGCCAAGCGGCCCTACAAGACCTACAGCCAGGGAGCTCCAGAGGCCCCCCTTTCTCCAAACCTCAACACTCCGGGCCCTGTGGCAATGCCAGCTAGCCCACCACCCAGACCTCCACCTGCCCCAGAGCCTGGCCCCCCAACCTCTGTTATCACCTTTGCTCACCCAGCCCCCTCCGTTATTGTCCATGGGGGCAATAGCAGTGGTGGAGTGGGGGGTGGGCCGGCCAGCACAGGAGGGTCCCACCCTGCCTCGGTCATCACTTACACTGCTCCCCCGAGGCCTCCCAAGAAACGGGAATACCCACCTCCTCCCCCAGAGCCTGCAGCGACACCCACCAGCCCAGTCACAGTGGTCAGCCCAGCCACGGCTGCAGGGCCAGCCACGGCCACCGCTACAGAGGAGGCCAAGGGCCGGAATCCACGGGCTGGGAGGACTCTGACTTACACAGCCAAGCCAGTGGGCGGGATTGGTGGGGGCGGGGGTCCCCCTGCAGGGCAGGGCCGGGGCCCCTCTCAGATACAGGCTCCACCTCCACTGTGTCAGATCACTGTGCGAATCGGGGAGGAGGCCATTGTCAAGCGCCGCATCTCAGAAACTGACCTGCGTCCTGGGGAGCTGAGTGGAGAGGAGGTGGAGGAGAGTGAGGACGATGAAGAGGAGGAGGACGACGAGGAGGAGGAGGACGAGGAGGAATCAAAGGCTAGTGGGGAGGACCAGCTCTGGAGGCCCTACTACTCGTACAAGCCTAAGCGCAAGCCTGGAGCTGCGGGAGGTGGCGGTGGTAGCAGTGGGCTGCCCCGAGGCCGCCGGCCACCACGCTGGAGGCAGAAGCTGGAACGGAGGAGCTGGGAGGAGACCTCAGCAGCCGAGAGCCCAGCAGGGCGTGCCCGCACAGAGCGGAGGCACCGCTGTGGGGACTGTGCCCAGACCTTCGCCACCCTGAGGAAGCTGCGAAAGCACCAGGAGGCCCACGGTGGGGGCTCCCACAGCTCCCGGGCTGGACGGAGGCCTTCCACCCGCTTCACCTGCCCCCACTGCACCAAGGTGTGCAAGACGGCAGCCGCTCTGAGCCGCCATGGGCAGAGGCATGCTACTGAGCGGCCAGGGGGCACCCCCACACCTGTCATTGCCTATTCCAAGGGCAGCGCTGGCACCAGGCCTGCGGATGTTAAGGAGGAGGCCCCCCAAGAGATGCAAGTCTCCTCATCCAGCGGGGAGGCAGGTGGTGGGAACGCTGCTACCGAGGAAGCTTCTGAGACCGCCTCACTCCAGGACCCTGTCATTTCAGGGGGTGAGGAGCCCCCGGTGGTGGCAGGAGGGGGCAACTATGCGTACCCACCTGTGCAGGAATTTCCACTGGCCCTCATTGGGGGCAGCCGGGATCCTGGCGGTGGCAGGGGGAAACTTGGGAGTGAGGGGCCAGAGGGTGCTGGTGAGGGGGACCGGATAGAAGGGATGGGGGCTGCCAAAGTCACCTTCTACCCTGAGCCCTACCCACTCGTCTATGGCCCTCAGCTCCTTGCTGCCTACCCTTATAACTTCAGCAACTTGGCTGCTCTCCCAGTTGCTCTCAATATGGTCCTACCTGATGAGAAGGGAGGGGGAGCCCTTCCCTTCCTGCCAGGGGTCTTTGGCTACGCAGTGAATCCTCAAGCAGCACCCCTTACTCCCCCAACACCACCACCCCCAACTCTTCCTCCACCAGTTCCCCCTAAGGGAGAAGGGGAAAGGAAAGGGCTTGAGAGAACCCAGAAGGGAGATGTGGGGTGAGCTCTGGGACCAGGTCCCCCTTTCACCAGATGCCACCCTCCCTGAACCCTCCACCACTACCAGCTCCCTGGCCTCCCTGCCCCTTGGGAGCCCCTCCACACTCTTGTGCAGGGACTTGGGGGCTCTTGGAGCTCAGGGGTCAGGCTGCTTTGTGTGAGATTGTAGTTTTCCCATCTCCTGGGAAGGGATCTTTGGTGGTTCCCCTCTCAAGCTTCCTCCAGGGAATGGCCTCCATGAGGGGCAGGGCCAGCTCCCATCCTTTCTCCAGCCCTTGGGGCAACTGAGCAATATACTTATCTGAATCTCTACTCACAGCCCCCACCAGCTCTGAATGTCTAACCTGCTCCTCTGATTTGTAAACCTAGGGGGAAACCATCTCTCTCACCTAATGATCCCCCCTTGTTCTGAAGCTTTCTCTAAGCCCTCCCCCAGATGCTTCCTAGCACATTCCATTCTTTATGGCCCAGGGCCTGGACCAGACCATTGTGAAACCTGAATCCACACACCTGGGAGCATGGCTTTGGATTCCATTCTTCCCAAGGGTGGGTTTCTCTGTCCCTGTCTCCTTTGCGTGAAGATGCCATGCCTTCCTTGGCTTCCATGCCTTTGGATCTTCCATATTCTTCCCCATACCCCTACTAGACTTTGGGGATGGCCTCTCCCAGTCCAGGTCAAGGAGGTATTGAGGGGAGGGCTACCCCTCTGTTATAGCTCAGCACTTTCCCAGCCCAGGGCAGGAAAATCTTGGCCCTATCTTGACTCCCAAATCCAGTGAGCCCCAGATTCTTCCAAGGCAGAAGAGGTGAATAGGTCACACCTCTTCCTGCCTCTACCTATGGCCTCTTCTGGGCTAAACCAGATTTGGGGGCCAGGAGGGAAGAGCTCCATGTGGGATGGAGAAGGGAATCTACTTTCTCCCTGTTTTTTTCCTGATGGTTTCTCCCAGACTAGACCAAATAGCCAGAAAAAAGATGGGTGGGTAAGCCCAAGATTTGCACATGACCTTCCATCCTTACTTTTACCCTCATCTTCCCTCACCAATCACTCCAGATGGTTTTGGGGAAACCATTCTACTCTTCTGGTGGGCTTTGGGGTATCCCCACCAACTTTCCCTCCAGAATAGCACCTTATACCCCGTCTTTGACTCAGTTCCCCACACCCAAAGATCCCAGCCTAGGGATGGGGTGCAGGGACCATAGTCCCTAATCCCTAATTTGCACTAGTTAACCCTGGTCAGGGGTCCCTATATTTCCTTCCAGTGGGGGAGATGAAGAAATGTTTGCTCCTAATTCTCTTTGAAAACTGGGCCTCCCTGCTCTGTGATTGGATGAACATTTCCCATCCCACTCACCTCCCCACCAAAAAACAGCTCAAAAGGGAGAGCCTGTTTGGGGGAGCAAATTTGACAAATGGGAATTAGAGGAGTGCAGTTTAAAAAGGGGAAAAGTTGCTGTCTTCAAATGGCAGCCTTTCCCCAGCTACTGTTTTTTTGGGCCAAGATGGCTGCCCTTGCAGCAGTTGCTGAGAGGGCAAGATCATGGCTTCTGGAGGGAGGTGAGTTTAGAGGAGGGCCAGGAGCATCCTCCTGCCCCCTTCTTCCTCTCCTAGCCCACAGGAAAGGGGAAGTTTTCGACAGGCTCCCTGAATGTTAACCATGGAGGAGACACTCCTTCATTCCTCTGTCTCTTTGCACTTTTCTTGGTCTTGGCCACAGCCTGAGTGAAGAATTTCCTACTGAATGTACCAAGTTCCAATTTTTAAGGGGGCGAAAAGTTTCAAACAGGGAAAAATGCAAAAAAAAAAAAAAATCACTAAAAATTCTCACAAATCTTGTTTCTGGCACTTTAGAAAACTGCGAAAAAATATGTAATAAAGAATACATATATATATCTACACACAAATTATATATATCTATATATACAGCGGAACCACAAGAGAGACTAAGGAAGGCCTAGAGGCAGGGGGCAGATGTGATGACAGTGCCCCTATATCCTTAACCTGTACTCCTCTGAGGCAAACAGGCATGGGACAATGGAAGGGGTTGAGGATGGATTTGGGGAATTTGAATTTCAGAATAGATCAAAATTCTAAAACTATGGACATTTTGGGAGAATTGAGATTGTAGACATTTATTTTTTTTTTTAAATATGATTAAGGAAAATAGCTTCCAGAATTTGGTGGTTCTGGGCAACAAATGAGATTGTGGCTAAGTGGAGATTAAAATATATGTATTTGAGCTGGGGAATTTGAATATTGTGAATTTCAGATGTTGGAAATACGGGATTTTGCAGTTTCGTCTTTTGAAAATGATCAAGTCTTGTCAGTTTGTGCCCTCTTTCCCCATGTTCCCAGGGAAGAAGGGTGACGGCAGAGTGGGAAGGCCACTGGTTCTGTACCACAGCACGCAAGATTTAGAATTCTACAGACTCTAGCTCTATACGTAGTGAGGACCCAGATTTAGAGAAACTGACCAATATTTATCTCCGCATTTGTGTGTGTGTCCAACTCTCTAGGCCAATAAACCAACAAGACAAACAAACTGTGCTCCACAGTGGGATGCTAGGTGCAATTATTTGTGTGGCTGGGGGGTCTGGGGGAAAAAGGACATGCTAACCTTGTCCCACAGAGATCCCTGGGAGTTGTAGCCCTACGCTCCCTCTTAGGATAACAACTTCCAGCAATTTAGGTTTGAGGGCTTGTTGACTCTAGGTACTTCACTGTAATTGCTGTAGCCAGTAGGCTTAAGCCGACTTGGTTCCAACCTCCAGGCAGAAACATTAACAGACAAGTTCACATAGCCTGATGTACACAACTGCTGGGCTCATGATCTGCACGTCCAGAATGGCTGGCCCTATCTTAAACCAAGTCTAACCCTTTTTCCAAATTGAAAGGAAACTGAGGCACAAAATGTGTGATGGTCATAAGACACAACCTTTCTTTTTCACACTCCCAGCCTATCCATTGGCTTTGACTCTTTGCCCCTCCTCCCTTCCCCTGTATCTTTTCTAGATACATATACATGGAGAGATACAGATATATACATACAGTTATGGGAGGATGGGCAGGTAAAATGGGTGAAGCTGGTCAGGTGGGCAGGGACTTTGTGGAATTCTGGCACAAATTACTTGACCTGAGTGGGCAGCCACTAATCAGCTCTAGCACATTGCTGCCAACAGGCGAATCAGGCCTAGTGGTACTATGGTTTTTCAGGTTTTTTTCAAGAGAAGCCAGAAATCCAAATTTCTCTGTGAAATATCCAAATTTTAAAAGTAGCCAAGGCCAGGTGCGGTGGCTCACGCCTGTAATCCTAGCACTCTGGGAGGCCGAGGCAGGAGGATCAATCACTTGAGGTCAGGAGTTCGAGACCAGCCTGAGCAAGAGCGAGACCCCGTCTCTACTAAAAATAGAAAAAAATTAGCTGGACAACTAAAAATATATAGAAAAAATGAGCTGGGCATGGTGGCATGTGCCTGTAGTCCCAGCTACTTGGGAGGCTGAGGCAGGAGGATCACTTAAGCCCAGGAGTTTCAGGTTGCTGTGAGCTAGGCTGACGCCACGGCACTCTAGCCCAGGCAACAGAGTGAGACTCTGTCTCCAAAAAAAAAAAAAAAAAAAAACAAGTAGCCAAATGACCAGACATGGTGGCTCCTGACTTTAATCCTAGGACTTTGGAAGGCCAAGCTGGAAGGATTGCTTGAGGTCAGGAGTTCCAAAACCAGCCTAAGCAAGAGCTAAGACCCTGTTTCTACAAAAATTAGAAAAATTAGCCAGGTGTGATGGTGTACACCTGTAGGAGGCTGAGGCAGGAGGCTCACTTGAGCCCAGGAGTTTGAGGTTGCAGTGAGCTATGATGATGCCACTGTACTCTAGCTTGGGTGACAGAGTGAAACCCTGTCTCCAAAAAAAAAAAAAAAAAAGGTAGCCAAATAATTCAATATAAAACTATGCAGGCCAACAACATGGGCCAAACAAAACACAGTTGCAACCTCTTATATATACTGTGTAGTACTTTTGTTCCCATCTTCTCATGTGATCTTAATTATGGAGCATATACTATTATTAGTTTCATTTTACAGATGTGGAAACTACAGAGCAGTTTAGTGACTTGTTTGAGCACCAAAGCTACAACTGAATGGAGGTCTTCAAAATGCTGCTTTTTTTCTCGTTACAAATACATGCTTTTAGAAATTACCTTTTTTTCATTCTAAAGATAGTACTCATTATAAAATATAATTACAGAAATGTAAAAGTAAAAATGACCACTAGTCCCAACATGCAAACAAAAGCACTATTAATTGGTATATTTCCTTCTAGAAATTTTTTCCCTATTTATTCAAATGTTAAGCACTTACTATAGGTCAGGACCTGTGCAAGGTGCTGGGAATATATAGTGAACAAGACACATTTCCTGCCTTCATAGTGCTCACAATCTAGTTCTTGTTCTTTTTTCTATTTCATTGAGGACCTAGATGTTGATACCCAAAGAAGCTTCTTCAGGAACCCAAGGAAAGAAGAAGCTGATAGTGCATTTCGGGTGGGTTCAAGGCACCCGTCAGCCCAGCCCTCAGTCCCACTTTAGCTTCCTGCCCAGAAACAAAATAAGAGGGCTGGATTCCTAGTGAAGGAGTTAAGAGGCAGAGCAGGACAGGGCTTGACGGTACCGCAAAATTCTCAGTTCAGCTGCCCCAGGACCAGGTCTCTGCCCTCGAGACCTCAAGGAAAAGGGTCGGGAGGGGGCAAGTGGTACGTGGCGTCGAGGAAGATGACCAGGGTCCCGACGCTCGTGAAGATGATGAAGGTCCACAAGAAGAGGCGGTCCACTACCATGGCCACAAACTGCCAGTCCTCCTTCAGCTGGAGGGTAGGCAGAGAAAACTTCCACTTCCTGAGTTCCAGGCCCATACCCCCAGGGAAGCCCACCCCTACGCCTCTCCACGCCCCGCCTGGGCTCGCCAACCACAGGTTTGAGGCAAGCGCGCAACACGAAAAACGTGACTGCCGGTGATGGATGGGAGTAAAGAACCAGTCGGAAAGCAGGAGGCGGGGCCAAGTGAGGCAAACGTCCAATCATAAATGAAAATAAGTGCTGGAGCGGAATTTGCGGGTGGAGCCAAGGCCACCGAGACCGCGCCCTGCTCCACCCTCATTGGACTTACCGCGTCGTGATCCTCCTGTTCCTGCAGCTGTCGAGCGATGTAGCTAATAGAGGAAACGACCTCCCGCAGCTCAGGAGGCAGGCCCACGGCCCGGTGTGGACCATCGATAAATCGCCGCAGGTCCGGGGCAGACAGTTCGGGCTGAAACCTGGAAGAGGCGTGACTGTTTGGCCACGCCCCGGGCGCAAAGACAAACAGCCAGCGCCGGCGATCGAGGGCTCGCTCCAACTGCCTCTCCAACAACCTGCTAGTTCTCAAAACCTGAGAAGGCCCTTCAGGTTCTCCCCGACAGCAGTGACCTCTCCAGCCTTCTGCAACTTCTTCTACCCTCCCAAGCTTTAGTGCCCACCCTCCCACAAAGTGAGCAGCAAGAGATACTACAACTCCCATGATGCGCAGGACAGCATCTTCCGGGAGCACGGCCCCCCGCTTCCGCAGTCTAATGAGAACCAGAGCTCTCTCTCTCTCTTCTGTGTAAGTGATGGGTGTAGGTCCTACCTGTTGGGTTTGGGGAAGAGAAAATCATTCGGCGGCTTCCGGATGAAATATTCATCTGTTCCCCGGCCCCAGCCACTGCCTGGAGAAGAAGAGTGAGGGGGCTCTGGCATCTGATCCTTCTCAGGTTTGGGCCTCTTCAGACCCAGGAACAGAGGGAGCTTGTGAATGAAGATCTGCAGAGTAGAAGAAGAGGCGTATTGGAGGGCGCTCTCATGCTTTCAGATCGAAGGGAAGCAGCCAACCACCCCCACTCCACCTGCCCATTCCCATGCGGTGCATGCACATGGTTCCACAGAGCAACACGAACAAGGAAATTCATCTATTCAGCCTTAAGAGCTCCTCAGTGGGTTGGGAGGCATCCTAACTGGAAAGAGAGGTTCCAAGGGCTTCTACCTTGACAGTATCTATCTAATTCTGAGAATGTTTACCTGGGACCCAAGATAAGCAGTATTGATGAAGAGAGTATGGGGTCTATGAAATGATAATGGTGGGAGAACAAAATTAATTGTGCAGTGTTTCAATACCCAACAGGCTTTGGCACTTCCACACTCTATCAGGTAGCTATAGTTCTCCCTAAGGCCTGTAAAAGGGAAGTTGGGGTTGGTGGGAGGGGTGATGTCTGGACAAAAAGCTAGGTACTAGGATTGGGAGTTAACACAAGCTGAAGGAGGCGATCTCCCTTACCAGACGGACCCAAAAGGGCATTTGGTGGGTGTGGGGTGAGCGGTGGTGCAGGTTGAGAACCACAACACTGAGGATGACGGAGAAGGTGACGAGGACCATGGTAAACATAAGGTACTTGATAATAATGGGGACCGCCAGGGAGGTCTCAGGTACTTTGTCTGCCAGCAGCAGCAGGAACACAGTAAGGGTCAGTAGGGCAAAGATTGAGAGCCCCATCTTCTCTCCTTGGAGGGCAGAGGGGAAAGCAGAAGGATTAGGCTTTGCCAGAAGGGAAATCTCTATGGCGTAATCAGTGGCCACTCAAAGCCAGGCTTTTGGAAGGGCCATCTGTGTGCAAATTACTCCCACATTAGTACCTCCAGTCTGGACTGCTCCCCTGAACTCCAGACTCAAATCCACCTGCCTGCTCAGGTGGATACGAGTCTGGATATTCTCTCCACCTGGATGTCCAGTAAGCATCTCAAACTTAACATGTCCAAAACCTAATTCTCTTATTCTCTTACCACCAAAGCTGCTCCTCCCTTAGACTTCCCTATCTCGTAAGTGACAACTCCTTCTTTCCTGTGGCTCAGACCAAACTCTTTTGAGTCATTCTCAACTCCTCTCTCCTTTCTCCCCCACCCATCATATCCAATCCATAGCAAACCCTATTGGCTCTACCTTCAAATATATCCTGAAATTGATGACTTATCACATCTACCACCACCACCCTGGTCCAAATCACATCCTTATCTTACCATAAATCCTGCCCTTAGGTCAAAACAACCTTGATGTTATATCTTAAACACATACTCACTTTCTGCCTCTCCTTACTTCTTGTTGTGTGCATTTCTTCCCTATGGTATATAAACCCTGGGTCTGAGAGGTAACAGTGCTCTGATCCACCATCTTGAGGCTGCCTGAGATATGACTTTTATCCATAAGTTCCTATGAAATGTTTCTTTCAGAGAAACTGAATCTGTCAGCCTCTTTCTTCAGCCTCTCAGCTCCCTTGGCCTTTGGGGGTAGATTTTCATATACCTGATCACCAGGGAACACCTCCATTAGAATATAAACTTAATAAGGTCAGAGATTTTTCCCTCTTTTATTCACTGATGTATTCCCAGTGCCTAGCACATTATAGATACTCAACAAATGTTGTTGCATGAATGAATGGACATTGGTAGCTTTTTCAGGAACTGTATAGCAATTTGAAGGATCTAAAAATGAGACAAAATATACAAGGATATGCCAGGTGGCTGATTATTCCTGTGGCATACAACAGGCATTACAAACTTCATGGAAGGTATTGAAATAAATACATTTTATAGTGTATTCTACTGTATTCCTATAATGTTGGGTTCCAAAATTTGTTCTGCTCTAGGCAGAAGTATGTTCTAGAGCCGTAGCACTCTCTTTCTCTGAACAGAGGACTTGGTGCTATAAAGGAGGAAAGCTCATTTTGAAAACCAGAGTTAAGGATATCAGGTCTCTGAAGCAGACTTGGCACTGACCAGCGTTGCAATAATGACACTGCCTCTCTCTAACTGCATAATGTCAGGCAAATGACTTAAACTCTTTCAGCCTCTTTATCCTCCTGTAAAATGGAAATGACAATTCAGTACTTACCTCACATGGTGGTTGTAAAGATTGGGATTGAGTTAATACATGTAATATAGTAATTGAATTACCTTATAGCAAGTGCTCAAAAATAGAAAAAGCAGAAACAAAAGCAGCCCAAAATCCAATGCTTACATAGAACTTACTGAGTAGCAGGCATATAGTTCTATTAACCTAGTGAATCCTCAAAATAATACTGTGCAATAGGGACAATGATTGATCCCAATTCCAGATCAGGAAACTGCAACTCATAGAGATTAAGGAAATTGTCCAAGGTTACCCTGTTAATACATTACACTGCCTCTTAGAGAAATTTTGGCTATTATTGTATTTCCCAGGGAGGTAGAAGTTTGAAGGACTAGTGGGTGTCTGAAAAGTGGGTGGAGGATACTAGGAATGAGGAAAAGGAAGGGGACAGTTGTCTAAGCCTGGAAGTTTGTTGTTCAGATGAGTAGAAATTCCATGGATAAGTGGCTAGGACTCTAAAGGAAAAGAGTTCAGATTTCATTGGATAGAGGGAAACCAGCAGCCAAAGAGAAGCAGAGCCTGAGGTTGAGTCCACTGGTGGGAGAGAAAACTTGGGTGGGATTGTTGAATCCCAAGCCATGATGGTTTCAGTTGGCAGGAAAACCCTGCCTGGATTAAGGATAAAGAGGAAGAAACTGAACTAATGATAAAAAAAAAAAAAAAAAAGGCAGGGGCCCTTTCTCCCTTACCTGCATCTGGTGGCAGGTAGAAGACAAAGATGGCCAGGAGAGTGATGAGGATGCATGGGGCAATGACGTTGACCAGGTAGAAGAGAGGCTTCCGGCGGATGATGAGGTAGAAGGTGACTTCCTGATGCTGTCCTTCCCTTCCTCCGCTAGGATCCCCTGGAGGCTGGATAAGCCGAGAGGGCTTGTGGATAATCTCCCATTGGCCATTCTCTGGGGGTAGAGTGAGCAGAAGGGGACACAGATGTAAGAGCTGTCCTGGTTAGTGCCAGGTACAGCTTGCTCTGCCACATTCTGGACCTGGGGCAGGGGGCCGATGTGATAAGGGACTAGCTATGGACACTGGGCTGGGCGGCCCATATCTGATAAACTTGGACAAGTCTCCATTTCCATATTTATAAAATATAGATAGTCATACCCATCTTGCTGACCTCACAGGGTTATATTGGGCATTGCTGACAGTATATTTATCAGCATGTTAGAAACTGGAAATCATAGAGCCCATGGATGTGGGAGCCAAGCCCACTCACCAATGAAGGTCCCTTCATGAATGTGAATTTCCTGCTGCTCTTGCCCGTCAGGACCTAGGCCTGTCTGCAGACTGACCTCAGAGCTGTCATAGCTGTAGGAACTGAACACCATAGTGCAGTTCTGCCAGTCAAAGGGGAAGTAGGTGACCTGGATGGAGGGGGGAGTTACTAGAGCTATCAGAGAATTGGCCAGGGCTGGTGGAGTTTCAGAGGTCATTGGGGGAGGTCACAGGATATGGGGCACCAGGGAGATAGGGATCACCAGGGGAGGTCACAGGGAAGTGGGGTCACAGAGGAATTGGAAGGTTATCAAGGGAGGCCATTGGGAAAATGGAGGGGCATCACTGAGGAAGGCTGGGAACCAAAGAAAGTGTACAGAGAAGATGACGCAACGGAAAATCAGGAGGGCAAATGAGAGATGAGGGTCATGGGGGTTAATGGAGGACAGATGGGAGAAGCTGGGGAGTCATGCTAAGGAGAGGGAGGGTTTCTAAGAGCTCCTTCAGCTTCCCATGCGGAGCCCAGAAACCTGGATGCTGCAGCTGCTGCGATAGATGCCTGGGGGTTGCCAGCGAACGGAGCCATCGGAGGACACCACGACGTTAATGTACAGAGCAACATCAAAATTTCCGTCATTGCTGCAGGGAAGGGATCCTCTCATCTGGGATCGGGACCCGCCTTCCGGAGGCCCCGCCCCACCCCCCAGGTTTGGGAAGATCTTACTTGTTCAGCAGCACCACGTCAGGTAGCCACACAGACTCTGCCGTGATGCGGAGCAAATCGATGCCGTCGTACTCTGCAGGGTCCCAACTCAGTCTGTAGTCAGTCCACTCCTAAAGAAGCAGAGGCTGAGGGGCTGTCGGGGCTGGAGGTCAGGAGGGGACTTGGGATATCTGAAGGAAGCTCAGGAACGGAGTGCAAGGGAGGGGAGCCCGCTGGCAAGGGGGCGGGGTTGTGGCTGGCTCCGCCTCCACTCACTGTGATCCACGGCAGCTAATTTCCCTTACCGCCTCCCCGCATTGGGCCCCAATTGTTTACTCTGTAAAAATGAGGCTGCACTGCTAGCCTCTAAAACAGTGGTTTTCAAACTACAGTGCGTGACCCTTTAGTGGATGGGGGGTCAAATTAGTGGCCCCAAAACAGTGTTGAAAAAACATTAGAATGAAAAATGCATGCGGCGCAACTTTCCTAGTGAAGATAGGCATCACTTTTTTCAAGCTTCTGCTTCAGTAATAAATGTGTTTTCTGAGGTTGTGATGTAAAAAATAATCTTACTGGGCCAGACATTCGAAGAAATTGTTAAAGGCAGCGAGACACCCTTCCCAACACCGAGGACCTTCGTACCAGGTCTAAGTACACCTTTGTGCTCATCTCTTCATCCTTCTCGTTCTAGATGGGAAAAATTTAGGAGTAGAGGTGAAGTAGGGTGGAGAGAAAAGAGGGGGCTCAGCAAACCAACCTCTTCCTGGAAACTCCGCCCCCTTTTTCTGATCCCCACCCTCTTAGGTCCAAGGCCCACCTCCTAGAAGCTGCGTTAGGTTAAGCACCCCCCTCTCTCAGAAACACCCTTCTAGCTGACCACACTCGGGGTCTATCTAGCAGCTCCGCCTCCGCCCAGCCCCCGCCTAGCTCTGCCCGGGCCCCGCCCACAGCTCATAACCCACCCAGCCCGGAATCTCTGCCCACAGCTGTTCGGAGACGCTGTTGGGCACCAAGCTCCGCCCCATCCTGCCATAACCTTATGTGGCCCTGCCTCAAGGTCCACACCCCCACCCACCGCCAGTCCGTTGGCCTTCGGCCCCAGCTCCTCTTCTAGATCCACCCGCAGGCCCGTTTGTCACCCTACCCGACTCTATTCCAGTCCTATCCAGCAGCCATGCCCACAGTGTGTCCATTGGTCCGATTTCCACCCAATCTTCGCCAAAAGCTAGGCCATCTCTCAGCTTGGCCCCGCCCAGGCCCCGCACCCAGCATGTCCATTTGTCCCACCTTGCCTAAAGCCACGCCCCCACCCTGTGGACTGGCCTGACCAAACCCCCCGCGTGCGCCCTCACCAGGCTGATAAGTTGCGCCAAGCTAAGACCAATGCTGACCCGGACGCGGTCTCCCATCTCCCGCGCCGGCCGTACGGAGCTATCATAGCCCGAGAAAAGTTTCTCGCGGAGTCGGCCCTCCGCCGCTGAGCCGCGGACACCTGGGGGAAGGTGAAACTCTGGTGCCCAGCCAAGACTGCTGCCCCTGTCACTGTCCCTTCGGAGCCCACACTTACCTGGGATGAGCAGCGTCCCCAGAGCCCCCAGCAGCAGGATCAGCAGTGCCCCTGGGGTCATAGCCTGGCCACGTTGCTCAGTGAGTTCGCTCGGAAAGCTGCCGGGACCGCCAGCGCAGGGGAAGTGACCAGGAGCCCAGGAATGTGCACCTGTTGTTGGGGACAGCTGCCAGTCCACCCGCCCCGCCCCCAGACTTGATCCCGCCCTGAGCAACTGCCGAAGCCTGACACCCACAGATGACAGACAATATTTCAGTTGTATAAATCGTCTTTAATTGAGAAAGCCTGGAGTGAAGACCCAGTCTTCTGGGAGCAGAGCCAGGAGATGGGTGGAGTCTGAGCGGGCTTTGTGTGGGTGAGGGGGGCATCTGCTCCTCTTGCAACAAGCCAGAAGTATAACAGCCTGAGGAAAAGTGCCCTGCTTTTGAGCCCTGGCTACTGCCTTAGGGCTTCTAGGGCTACTGCCTTAAGTCTATCCTGCCCAAGGCTGAGGCTACTGAGTCTCCCTCCTAGTTTACTAGTAGGTTCGCAGTCTTTCCAGGGCTCCCCACTAGCTCCCCATATTTTTCAGAAAAATCTAGACAGGTCCTTTTTGGGTACCCAAAAGACAGCTGAGGTGATAAGCTGTAAGGTAAAGCAAGTTCTATTCACTTAGAAGCTCTGGAGGTGTATGAGGTCTCGAGCCCAAGAGGTCTTCACCCTCCTTGACCTGACCTGAGGGGAAAAGGGTGGGACTTATTGCTGAATTGGGGTTTCCTCAAGGGGAGGGCCAAAGCTGCGTCCCATTTGTCCTTTTCATTTTAGACCCATTACCCTAAAGACCTCAGCTTTAACGGGGACCTGAAAGCAACTCCTGCTGAGGTAGCTAAATATTCATGTCCCTCTAACTCAGACACAGGTTCAATCATGCCGTGATTTTGGCCCCTTCCCCATCCTAACTTCCCTACTATGAGCCAGGGATCCTTCCTAAATTCTGCCCATGCCCAGACTCTGTTTCTCTGGCAGGACCCCAGCTGGGTTAATGGAACTAGAAACTGCCTGTATAAATAAGATTAGCATTGTATATGGAAGAATAAGATATTTAGAAAATCATCTAGGAAAAACAAGAAATGGTTTTTGATTCATCCAGAACTTTGTTTTTAATGAATCATAGCTGGGCCCTTTCCAGAGCTCATCCTTAATAGGTATCACTTGAGAAGGTGGGAGGGTGGGTCTAGAATGTGCTCTAGAAAATATTATGGCTATATAGGCCCCAGTTCCACCCTGGGAGAAGGGCTGAGAGTCATGGTCTATGTCCTAGAGCTGGAATTCAGGAGAAAGTATGGCTCCATAAAGGTCTAGAATACCATGCTCTAGAATTGGATATCTCTGGAAGAAGGTTAAACCTGTGGTGATCTGAGAGTGATCCTAGTTCAGGTCAAGGCCAACAGCTAGACAAGGCTCAAATCCAGCCATTCTCTACTTGGAAACCAGGAGTCCATCAGGGTCAAGGATAGAATACTGATGGATCCAGAACAGAGCCTGGCAGCATGCCTGGGTTCCAGCACAGAGCCCTAGTGCAGAAATGGCCTTGGCTCGGGTGTCTGATGTTCCAGAACTTGTTCAGACCACGGTAGAAAGTATAGTAGGGAAAGAAGGAAACTAATCCTGAGCTTCATCGGACCCATAAATCTGTGGCTCAGTAGCAATAAAAAGGGGCAGAAGGCTCTAGGAACTGGCTGAGCCAGGGTTGGGGTGTGTTTATGCTCTGGCTCTGTCCGTTTGACAACCCCCAGCGCCATCTCAGCAAAAGGCTTTGGGGGTGTATGAGTGTGGAAAGAAAGAAGTGATCAGCCAGGACCATTTTCAGACATCCCACTCTCTGACCCCCTCCCTGGCCCAAGGATCTAAGGGTCTCAGCAGCCCTGGAAGTGACAGCCAGCCCCTAGGCCCCCTCAGGGTAGAGCACCTAGTGGGACCTGGCTGTTCAGGGCATGTATGTGGCAGCAGGGGTGAGAGCAGGACTGGGAGACAGGCTGTGGTGGTGGCTGGCCCAGTGGGAGTGCAAGGAGCCTTCAGTCCAGGGACTACCTTTCAGGGGGCAGGGGGACTGGAAGGGGAGGTCTCAGGGACACTGTGGAGAGAAGGCTCCCGGTACATGGCCACTGTGAAGGGGAGAGAGAGAGGAGCAGGAAAGGAGAGTTAGGCACAGAACGACACAGGCAGAACCAGTGCTCTGAAAGGGCTCCTTTCCCCTATACTCACCCTCTAGTAACCCCAACCCAATGGAGGAGTGCTCCCCAAACCCCCAAAGGCTAAAGCCTTCCTGGCTTGGCCTGTAATAACAGGGTCCTCTTAACACTTGTAGCCTGAGCTATGTGTCCCTTAATGTCAAGGTCAATACCCACCCACATGGCCCACATTTCTTGAGTCTATACCCACCCTCCAGGAGCTTGGGCACAAAGTGGGCAGCTGCCTTGGTCTTCTTGACTCGGTTTCCCTTCATGACCCGGCCCTCCTTGTCCAGGCCTAGGTACCAGGCCCGGCCAGAACGGCGCTGGCGGTAGAGAGCAGAGGCATACAGGACATAGTAATTCTCAAAGACGCATTCCTTAAAGCGACACTCAGCTGTGAAATGTGGCTAAAGAGACAAAAGACCCAGAAAGGCACATACAGACAGAGAGACAAAAAGACACATCACTGGGCAGAAGAGAGTCCTCAGAACAAGCCAGGATATATAATCCAGACATTTTTGGCAGGAGGGAGAGGGCAACTTCTGAGTCTATGTAAGAACTGGGAGCAAAGGGAGGATAAGGAAGAGCCTGGCGGGCCCCTGAGGATTATGAACTAGACTTTGAGGGTCTTGGAATAAGATTCCTTCTCTCCACTCTACTCCCAACCTCTCACCACCCCCTATCCTGAATGACTCTAGAGAAATGAGCAATAATGAAGTCTGGAGGAGGTGGGATGAGAAGCAGGAGCCCTAAAAGGCAAAAAGAGCTGAACATTCAAAGAGCCTGGGGGAATGTGGGGGGCCGTGTGAAGAGTAGGGATAGGAGAGACCCTGGAGAAAGTGTTCTGGAGTGGGCAGTGGTGACAGGCCATAAGCAAAGGCTGGAGGGAGAGAGAGGGAGTCCTGGGCTGCAAAAAAATGTGTGTAGTTGAGGAAGGGGAGTCCCCAGTATCCCAGGCCACTCAGCCTCATCGTCTCACCGAGCTGTAGAGCAGCCCCTCGGCATTCATGGCCATGTAGTGACCCAGCTTGGCACTCTGGATGGTGACGACACGGAGCCCCACAGGGATCAGGTTGAAATGGGCTGGAGGTAGAGAGAGGGGACATCAGTACCCAGGCCTGTAACTCTCATCTGAGCTCCCCCCATCCCAGTTCCACTTCTTCCCTTGGGGGTCAGGGAGACAGAGTGACAACAGAACCTGAAGAGGGAACAGGATTGTCACCTGCTGTCTCCAGTCTCCCCCTGCCCACCCTGCAGCTGGCTTCCCCTCTCACTGAAGGAGCTGGTGTCCTCCGGGGTGCCCTGGATGCTCCCGTCGGGATTCGCCTGGAGGTAGAAACCCTGGCGGCAGAACAGTTTGGTGACGATGCCTTTGAGCTGAGGCTCTAGAGAGAGAAATTCATTTTTGAAAATGACATCTCTGTTCTCAGAAACATTCCTACACTAGGCGGGATCGGAGGAAAGAAAGGAGAATGAGAGGAAGGAAGAGAGTCCCAGGTCGGCCGCGGCTCTCTTTCCCTCCAGCAGGCTCTCTCCCACCTCTTTGACCCCTGAGGAAGCTGGGGTGTGGGTCCCTTTAGTTTCCTCCAACCACCACCTTTCAGTTTAATTTATTGAAATTTATTTAAATGGCTTAATTCCTACCCTACAGCTCAACCAGAAGGGGGGAGGGGAGTGGAAGGAGGAAGGAGAGAGAGACATCAAAACGCAGCGGACAGAGGGACACACGGCTAATGAAGGAGCAGTGTTTTCAAGTGTGTGTGTGGTGGTGGTGGCAAGTGGACCACAGGGTAGGGGCTCTCCCTCATAAGTGGGGGTGGGACAGGGCCTGACGCTGACTCAGCACCTGCTGCTACTGCGGCTGCCGCTGGCTTGGCGCGGGCCTTGCCTTGGCCCAGCGCCGGCCCGTCTGACACTGACCCATCTGTCTGTCTGTCTGTCAGTCTGCTGGCTCGCAGAGGCCCAGTCCTTCCTGAGGCTCGCTCAGCCTCTCCCCTTCAGCCAGGTAACCCGCCTGGGGTGGGGAGACCTTCGATACCTTATGAAGGAAATGGGGGAAGGGGGCTGAGGAGGTGGAGAAGCACGCTGAGTCACGTGAGGGCCCTGTCCCACTCAGAGGGTGGGCTGCGGATTGTACCATTACGGACGGGGGGAGGAGGGCGCGAGGGGTCTACCCCTAAGGGAGTTGGGAGAGGGCGGGAGCGGGGCCAGAGGGACTCTCTGACTGTAGCACCTGAACAGGGACCACACGCTAACCCTGACAACTCTCCTCCCCCGCCGCTTGCTCTCTGCGACTTCCCTGTCCCCCCTTGTAAGTGGTACGACCCCCAAGTCTCCGCGCCCATCTCCAGCGGTGAACTGTGTCTGAGTTCCTACCGGCGTAGGGTCCCCTGAGCCTGTGGGGCCCAATTTCGGAGTCACGCGGGGGTAATGGCAGTGGGTGCCCAGTTCCCTTCTTGAAACGCAGATCACGGGAGGAGGGCGCATAGAGGGCTGGCTGGCGAGGTAGCTGCAAGGACACCCGAGGGAGAGCTCGGGAGATTGGCTCTCAGCCAGGAGAGCTCGACCGGGAGGAACCGAGCCAAGGCGTGGAGAAGCGGGAGAACCGGGAGGGGGGCGGGGCGGGACGGATGGAGCCGCAGAAACCCTCGGGGTGACCCAGGCGTCCGGAACCCCCAATCTGGTGTCCTCCGCTCCAGATTGAAAGAATCGCGAGAGCCGGCACGTAGGCGAGGACGGTGGGGGTAGGAACTCCTGTGTTGGAGGGGCGGGCAGGAACTGCGAGGCTTCGGGGAGTCAGCCTTAGCCGCTGAAGCCTTCCGCTTGCCCTCGAAAGCAAGGAGACTCCGGGTTATGGACACAAGAGAAGGGAAACTGAGGCATAGTCCGGCAGGGACTTTGTCGTCCTGGCCCACCCCTTCCACTTGCAAGGAGTCCCCTCAGCCAGGCCCTATTCTTCTTCAGAGTCCCTAGCCTCAACCTCCCAGGCAGAGAGACCTCTGGCTCAGAGACCCTGCCCCAGCCGCACTCACCCGGGCCGCGGTCCGGCCGCGTGGACCACCCCCCGCACAGTCGCACCTTGGACAGCAGGATGAGGAGCTGCTTCTGGCAAAGGGACTTGGTGCCGCGGGGACACACGCGCCGCTGCGCAGACACTGGCCGGCTGCCCCCGGGCTCGCGGACCTCCCGCTTCTGCCGGATCAGGCTACTGGCCAGCGCCGCCATGGCGCCCCGGGAAGAGACACCCCCAAACCGGCAGGCGCCCGGAGGGCGCTGGGCTCCCCCAGAGGAGCCCGCTCACCAGGGCATGCTGTTGACGCTCAGGCCCCGACTCACTGCCCCACCCACAGCACCTGGGGATAAGCCCCAGACTCCCCCCACCCTATCTCCCTAGCAGCCGGTTCCCACCCTTGGACCCCGTGCTAGCTCGACCTGATCCTGCGGCCTATGCACTCCTCAGTTGACCCCACCCTCGATTTTGCCCCCTATTAAAAACTCCCTCTTCCCTCCTCTCCAGTGTCTCTGTCTCCACTTCCCCTATCCCAAAGCCAAGACCCCCCTAAATTTCCAAGATATGGTTCCAATATCTCCAGGCACCTTCCCACTCTATTTTGAGGGGCACACTCCTGCCAAATCCACTCATGTAATCTAAAGGGGTGGGACCTTATATTTGGGGATATTAGCTTACCCCACCCCTACTGGGGCTCTCCCAATATCAGTGAGGAACCCAAGCTTAGTGTTTTTTCCTTTGCTACCCACTAAATGGAGATCCCCCACTTGTTTTCACTGAACCCCCCCCATAATATGTCTCAGAATATCTAGGTTGTCCAGGTTCAGTGAGAAGCATTCCCAGACCCTCTGGCTGGACAATATCCTTTTCACCAAGTCACTCCTATTCCCAGCAGCACAGGGCTCCGGCTGTCCAGACCCTTTCAGCAGCTCGTCACCCCCCACTCCTTTTGAAGTCACCTCCAAATCCGCCCTTCCTAGTGAATACACCAGGTAGTTGTCTGGAGGGCCCTCTGTCACCTCGAAATAAGGAGCAGCCTTTTTTTTTTTTTTTCTGGCTGCCCCTTAAGTTTCCGTGGGGACAGCTGGTGCTGTATAGATCCCACGCCCTCCAATCTAACCAGCCCCCCAGAGTGCACCCACGTTGTCACCAGTCCCCAAATGTGAACAGGCCCCCCTACAAGTCAGAGAACATCAGAGCTTCCTGCGACAGGGCTTCCTCATTCTCCCTGGGACTGCCTACAGCATCCCCTCTTCCTTTCCCCGACGCCCCTCAACCTGTCCTGTCCTGTTGATCCGGCGACGGGTGGCGCTGGCTCCGGCTCCGGGCTCCTCCCTCCCTGTCCCCGGCAAGCGGAGCTTCCCCCCACAACCGGCTAGGCGTCCCGGACCCTCGGGAAGGAGAGAGAGTGTCTCTGCAGAGCGCCCCGGTCCGGCGAAGTCAGAGCACTGGGCCTGGCGGCTGGACCAGGCAGAGCAGCGGCGGCAGCGGCAGCGGCAGCGGCAGTGGGAAGCTGAGGCGGCGGCGGCGACAGCAGTTCCCCCTCCTCGCAGAGCCAGCCCGGGGGCGGGGCAGGGGGCGGAGACGCTGGGAAAGAGGAGGGTGAAGCTGGGCATGGGGAACCCCAGGGTTCCTTGGAAGCTGAGAGTGGGGACTGTGTTTTAGAGGCAGGTGGATCCGACGCAAGGCCGCACGTCTCGGGGTTCGGAGAAGAAAGGACGTTCAGAGTCGCCTCCTGAACGGAACCCTGGATGCAGAGGAGAGGTTGGACTTAAGATAGATGGAATGGCGGACGCCCGGAGAATAGAGAGAGGGACCCTACTGCCCGGGATGGAAGTGAGGACAGAACTGAATGAGGAAAGTGGGGGGAAAAGAACTGGAGAGATGGGAGAGGAGTGGTGGTCAGATCCAGTCTGGGGCGAAATTCGGCCTTCTAAATATCTCTACTTTTGTGTAAGCTAAATTGATCAGTCCCTGGTTTTCATATCTTTCCTTTCCACGTTTTGGTAGCAAATATATTCCTTCCGTTTCTATTGACTCCTAACAGAAAAGACCAAAAGAACTGGGGAGAGATGGTTGCTGGAAGCTGCTCCTGGTGGGGAGTGCTGGCCACAAATTTGGAGCGTGGAGGCCCGAATGAGAAGACTTGTACCAGGGGCGGGGTGGGGTAATGGGAAGGAACCGAGGAGATTCTAGAAAGGGGACGTTAGGCCCAGGGCACACAGTCTGTCCTCCAGACGAAGGGCAAGCAGTCCCCTCCACATCCCACTCGCCAACGCAAGCACTTTGCACTCTGGTAGGAGCAGCGTCTTTAATGGGCCCCGCCCCCCACGCCCGCTAAGCCGCCCCCCTTGCGCGCAACCTTGGCCTCCTCTACGGCGGTACGCAGGGCCCGGGCAGGGTCCCCGCGGAGCCGGGCCAATGCCCCGAGCAGGGTAGCAGAGCCGTCCCCCGCGCAGAGCTTCCGGCCACTCAGAAAATAGTGAGGCAGCGTCCCGGCCTCGAGCACACGGCCCAACTCGTCTAGCAACCCGAGGCAGCAGGCTCCCGCATTTTCTGGCCGCGCCAGGTAGAGCGCGGGCAGCCGCTCGCAAGCCCAGTACAGCAACGTCCGCAGGAGGTAGGGCGCCGCGGCCCGGGTTCCAGCCACCAGTGGGCGCAGTAGCGCCTGGGCCGCCGCGTGCGCCTGCAACAGCGGCGCGGGTATGCGCGCTTTGAGCGCCAGCTCCTGGCGGGCGAAGCAGAGCTGCCAGCTGGAGGCGCTTGCCCGCTCCATGCCGCCGCCAGGCACCAGGTAGAAGGAAGCTGACTCCGAGGCCATCGGACCGGCCCACGAGTGGCTACGAGCCCCCTCGGGCCAGCCAGCCACCGACACCACCGGGATCAGGTCGAAGAGCAGGACGCGGCGCGGGGGCCCTGGTGTGGCCAAGAGAACGGTGGTGAAACCCGCGTGGCGAGCTGCATGTACAAGGCGCGGGGCGCCAGGGACAGGGATCAAGGACTCGGCGACTGAGGCCAGCGTAGCGAAGAACCAGGAAGCCACCTGGGCGGGGCACAATGTGGGCCACGCCTCCCAAGCCTCCGACGGCTTTGGAACTGGGCTTTCGACGGCAGCCTCAGTGGCGTCACTACTCAGTTTTTTCACTGGTTCGGGAAAGCCAAGGTCGGTGAAGTCATGCCGAGGGGACTCGGACACTGAAACGTCACTAGGTGATTTTTCCAAAGACACTAGCGGCTCATGCTCAGTGACGTAGCGCAGCTGGTCCACTGAGCTTTGCCAGTCCTTGGTACTTTCTTTGCTTTCGGTTCGGTGGATCAAATCATGTCCTCTAGGGACTGGAGGTCCTAGGCAATCCTGCCACGTTTCTCGGACGGAGGTTCCACACACCAGCTCTGGGAGGCGGAGCCATACGTAACAAGATTCCAGGTCCAGTTGCAGCTCCCTCCCAATGCTGTCCAGCGAAAACACGGGCACTAGGAGTGTGAAGCCAGCGTCGTAGTGAGGTCCTCGGGCGTAGGGACCCAGGGGTGCATGCCCCAGATCCAGGGAGCCCTCGCGAATCCCACCACGAAGAAGCAAGAGCTCTGCCTGGGGAGGAAAACGGGGGTCCCGGCGGTGAACTAGACCTACAGAAAGAGAAGAGATCGTGAGGGCGTCGCCCAAAGGGGCGTGGGCGTGGTGAGGCTGAGAGCTTTGAGTTCCCAAAGGCAAGAAGGGTTACTTACCTAGCAAAGAGAAGACAAAGTCCTTGGCCCGGAGAAGGTCTGCTCCCGGCTTAGGCCCGTCACTCCAGCTCTCCTGTACACCCAGCTCTTGGATCAGCTGTGTCAGTTCCTGCAGCTGAGCCCCAGAGCAAAAGTCGATGTCCGTGAGCGGCCGGGCTGGGGCTGGGGGTGGTGGACCCCACCAGGGGGCACTTCCCCAGACCGCGGAAGCCATGCAGCTCTATCGCTTTGGGCTAGGGAAACACGGAAAGGAGGCAGCCTAGATGGGCCTTTCCTTTGCAGCCAAAAAGTCGCCGCCGATCCTCCCTCTTTCCGAGGCCGAGCGAATGTTCCAGACCCAGTCCACTAGTAGGTCCGCAGATGATGGGTTCTATATTTAGTCTTCAAAATGAACAAATAAATACCTCCTCTATTCTTGCCCTTTTCTAATATGCAGGTCCCCGCCCCCGTGAACCGGCTCACCTGACTCAGCAGGTAAAAAGTAGCTGTTGGGCCCCTTCTACGAAATACGGTAGCCAGTCTCTGCCGCCGCCCCTAGTCTCTCCCCTTACCTCTTTTTCGGAAGAGGTTTATCGGTCTGCGGCTTCCCGCTTAGGGGTAGTTGCAAGGGTGGGGAACAGAAAGAATAGAACAATTCAACAGGTAACTTCCTCTAGAAGCCTACATAGCCACGCCCCTAAAATTTGGACCTGGTGCGTTTCTGGAGGCTGTAGGGGCGGTTCCTGCCGGGTCCCACCCCCATCAGAGTTCAGTCACTCCTTTCGCCCTGAGCTCTCGCGTTATCCTGGGAATTGTAGTTTGTTTTCCGCGCTACTAGGGCGTTGGAGCCACGCCCCCGCATTCTTTCGCGTTCCGCTGAAGTAGTGCCTGATGGAAGTTGTAGTTTCTCTGGAGAGAGACTATTCTGTGTCTTTTCAAGCCCAGCTCAACCCCATACAAACATTCCTTGGGGCTGGAGTAGAGGCACAATAGGATGGATCGGAATAGCAAACAATAATGAGGCTGGGCGCGGTGGCCCACGCCTGTAATCCTAGCACTCTGGGAGGCCGAGGCGGGAGGATCGCTCAAGGTCAGGAGTTCAAGACCAACCTGAGCAAAAGTGAGACCCCCGTCTCTACTAATAATAGAAAGAAATTAATTGGCAAACTAAATATATATAGAAAAAATTAGCCGGGCACGGTGGCGCATGCCTGTAGTCCCAGCTACTTGGGAGGCTGAGACAGAAAGATCGCTTCAGCCCAGGAGTTTGAGGTTGCTGTGAGCTAGGTTGACGCCACGGCACTCTAGCCCCGGCAACAGAGTGAGACTCTGTCTCAAAAAAAAAAAAAAAAAAAGCAAACAATAATGAGGGACATACCCTAGAACCTGGGGAGGGATGGGGCCCCTGCATCCCATGTATGAGTACAGGAGCCCTGGCAACTTAGATCTAGCAGGTTTCTTCCGTGCAATTATAACTTCCTCATTTTTTTTTTTTTTGAGACAGAGTCTCACTCTGTTGCCCAGGCTAGAGTGAGTGCCATGGCATCAGCCTAGCTAACAGCAACCTCAAACTCCTGGGCTCAGGCAATCCTTCTGCCTCAGCCTCCCAAGTAGCTGGGACTACAGGCATGCGCCACCATGCCCGGCTAATTTTTTCTATATATTTTTAGTTGGCCAATTAATTTCTTTCTATTTTGTAGTAGAGACGGGGGTCTCACTCTTGCTCAGGCTGGATTTGAACTCCTGACCTTGAGCGATCCTCCCGCCTCGGCCTCCCAGAGTGCTAGGATTACAGGCGTGAGCCACCGCGACCGGCCTAACTTCCTCATTTTGCAAACGAGAAGATTGCAGCCTTGAAAGTTTGCACATGACTTGTCCACAGTCAGAGCTAAGCCAGGGAAGTGTTGGAATGGGGTTCCCTGTCTAGGTGGAGAAGTATCTTCTTCTAATCAATGGTGGTAGTGTTGAACAGACAGGTGGCCACCCAGAAATGAACATCTGACTCATGCAAGAGATGTACATATTAGTGATGCCCACCTCAGGTCACTCTAACTTGAGTTGTGGCAGGGAAAATACTTTGGAGTCTCAAAATTTGTGTGTGTACACAGAAGAATTATCAGGGCTGAAAGTCAAGTCCAGAAGAAATTACCAGGGCTGGGATAATTGGGCTGGGGCAGGGCAATGGGAAATTACCAAGGGCAGGAAATTGCTTTCAGTAACTTATGCTATCAGAGACCAGAACACAGCTGTGACTCCCTATAGGCCCAGAAGCCAGGCTAATCATACAGAAAGGTAGGAAACCAGGAGCCAGCTCACAGATCAGATCAATCCATCACTGGGTTAGGACTTCTCATGTTCCTTCTGCCTGCAGTCTGTCTCCAGAGTGGGGTAGGCCTTGTCTATGGGCAAGTGAATTAAGCAGGGACACCTAGAAAAATTAGAGACCTATAAAGGAAGGGACTCCTGAAATCCAGAGCTCGATCTGGAAAGCCCAGACCTCAGGGATTCCTAGTGACTGACACAGAGCTCTTCCCCTCAGTAACCAGAGTTGGGGTTCCCTGGGAGAACTGAGAGCACGAAAACACAGCCTGGAATTGGGGAAGTAGATTTCCATACATATACATCTGGTTGTGACCCAAGAGGCCAGATCAGGAGAACTTAGTCTGGGGTAAGCAGGCATCAGGCATCCCTACATCTCACCTCCTCTCCAGAGGGTGGCTTCTGAGCCACTCTTAAAAAGAACTAAGTTCTCTGGACTTTGTGGGAGCTTTGAAGATGTTTAGAGTGGATGACAAGGGAAGGGAAATTTCCTCTAAACTCTCAAGCATTGCTCTCTAATAGAATTTTTGCAGTGACGGAAATGTCCTGAATTGTTGCAGTCCAGTACAAGAGCCACTAGCTAGCCACATGTGGCTATTGAGCACTTGAAATGTAAAAAATAAGACTAAGAAACAGAATTTTACATTTTATTTAATTGTAATTTACATTTTAATAGCCACATGTGGCTAGTGGCTACTCTGTTGGACAATGCAGCTCTAGGGCCTTGAGGATAATGGTCTTAGCTAGGCAGCTATGGAGAAGGAGGAGGGACATGATAGTTCCAGTCCTAATCAGGTTCTCTGGGTGGCTGGCATCAGGGATGGGGTAGGGTAGATGTCCTCAAACAACCACAGAACACTTCTCTTGCCTCTTTATTCCTGATGCACATTTTTCCCCTCTTTGTCCAAGGTCCTCATCACATTCTGGTATCCCCACTCCTTGATGGTTTCCCCTGAGTTGCAGGGTGCCTCTTGGCGAAGGCGCCTGGGAGACAGAGCTTCACACTTGTCCCTGCCCACTGCCAACTGTCTCTGGCGGGCATCAAAGACCACATGCCCTCCCCGGGTGCCTGGTCCAGGGTAGTGGTACTTCCCATTGATTCTGGGAGGCATAGATACCTGACGATAGTTCTGGAAGCCTGAAGGAACTGTATCCACAGGGCGGTACACCCAGTCTTGGCTGCCTGTCCGCCGGGAGGATGGCTGCAGCTCTATTAGTACAGGTACCTCTGAGAAGGTTTGCAGGTCACTGGAGATCACCTGGGCCTTGTAAGGGCAGGAGTTCTGATTAAGTGGTGCAGAAGTGCAGGATATGTACTGCTCTTTATCCTCCTTCTGAGGAGCCTTCTTGGATGTAGGCTTTATCTGGGACAGTGTTGACTTTGAGGTCTGAAGTGGGCATAAGACTTGGACAGATTTGGCAGCCAGAGCAAGGTTTGGGCCCTTGTGGAGGCCAGATTCCTGGGTAAGACCTGAAATCTTGGAGAGGCCAGAGTCTTGGACAACAGCTGGGTCCTTGTGAGGGCCAGGATCTTGATTAATTCCTGGGCACTTGTGGAGGTTAGGGTCTTGGCTATGTTCTGTTCTCCTGTAAACTCCAGCATCTTGGGTAGGGCTCAATCTCCTTTCACCTTCAGTGGCTTGGGTAAGGCGTGGACTCTTGTGGAGTTTGGAATCTTGAGTAAGACCTGGGACCCTGCAGACACCACAACCCTGGCTATGTCCTGGATTGTTACAGTCTCCTGAGTCTTGGGTAAGGCCTGAGCACTTTGGGAGGTCAGAGGTTTGGACAAGGCCTGGGCTCTTGTTGACTTTAGAGTCTTGGACAGGGTATGAGCTATTCTGTGGTCCAGAGTCTTGGGTAAGGCCTAGGGTCTTATTGACTCCTGGATTTTGGACACTGCCTGTACTCTTGTAACCTCCAGAATTTTGAGAAGGGCCTGGGTTCTTTTGGTGGTTAGTTGCTTGGCAGAGATCTTGATTTTTGTAGACCACGGTCTCTTGGTTTTGTTCAAGTTTCCTACAGACTCCAGAATCTTGCATAAAGCCCAAACTCTTCTGGGAAGTTTGGGTAAATGGTATGTTCTTGTGGAGGCCAGAGGGTTGGGTGAGACATGGCTTCCTAAAGACACCAGCATCTTGAGTAGGACCTGGGCCCTTTTGGGGGCCAGAATCTTGGGTAATGCCTGGATTCTTGTGAAGGCCAGAGTCTTCAGAAGGTCTTGAATTCTTGCAGAGATAAGGGTCTTGGGCAAGGCCTGAGAACTTGTGTAGGCCTGGATCTTGAGCAAGACCTGGGTTCTTGTGAAGGCCTGGATCTTGGGGAAGGCCTGGGTTGTTGTGGAGGCCTGGATCTTGGATAAGGCCTGGGTTCCTGGGAACTCTAGAGTCTTTTGAAGGGCATGGGGTCCTTTGAAGACCAGGGTCTTGGGTAAGGCCTAGACTCTGAAGTTCAGAGCGTTGGGGTTGGATCTGGATTTGGGAAATAGTGGAGAACTGGGGAGGCATGAGGAGTTGGGAAGGAGGGATACACTGAGGAGACTTGGAGGTTGGGAGAAAGGTGGGGGTTTGTGTTAAGGTGGAGGTCTTCTCATGGTTGATAGGCTGAGG
This sequence comes from Lepilemur ruficaudatus, assembly GCA_963574885.1. Classification (NCBI taxonomy): domain Eukaryota; kingdom Metazoa; phylum Chordata; class Mammalia; order Primates; family Lepilemuridae; genus Lepilemur; species Lepilemur ruficaudatus. Next base: position 80,112 of record CAUYRT010009495.1, on the reverse strand, counting down.
AAGGACAAAGGATCTAGGGGGAACAAGTGGCAGGGAAAGAGTGCATGATGGAGGAAGGGTACACAGTGAGTGCCGGGCAGTGGTTGGAGAATGAAAGCAAGGTTTAGAAGATGCAGTATCCTGAGAGTAGACCAGGACCTTGGGGTAGACTGGAGACTGGGAGTCTGTATTCTTCCTCTCAGAACTGCAAGGATGGAAGCTGCAGTAAGGGAAGGTCTTGGGCTGGGAGAACTTGTCTTTGGCGTCGTCTGAGATCTGCCATGCCATATTCCCCAGCTCCAGGTAGCCCAGTATGGATCCTGCATGAAGCTTGGCACTGTCCGCACTGTGTTGCTTTGATGTTTGTTCAGATATACCAGAGCTCGCCAGCTTCTGACCCTCTTGGAGCCTGGAGAGGGCACTCAAGTCCTTTCGGGAATACCCAGAGTTCTGGGGGGTGCACATATGGAAGAAGTTCTGCTTTGCCCTGCGGGCATCATAGACCACATGGCCAGTGGAGAGGCCATGGCTAAAGGCAGACAGGGTAGAAGGAATAGGAGTTAGGATAGGGGTAGGGGTGGTGGCAGGGACAGGAGCCTGGGTTGGAGTGGTAGTCATGGCCATGACCTGTGCTGGGGCAGGAATTGGGGCAGAGGCTGGGGCAGGGGCTGGTATACGAGCTTGGGCAGGAGTAGTGGCTGGGGCTAAGGTTGGGGGAGGAGCTGGGGCAGAGGTTGGGGCAGGAGCTGGGGTGTGGGCATGGGTATGGATTAGATGAGAATGGTCTGGGACATATGCAGAGGCTTGGGCTGCTCTGTGCTCAGGGGCCTGGGCCTGGGAGTGGGTGAGGGCATGTGCAGGGGTGTGGACTGGGGCGAGGGCTGGGGCAATGGCTGAAGTATAGCCAGGGCTGTGGGCCTGGGAGTGGGTGTGCTCAAGAGTGTATGTCTGAGAGTGGGTCTGGGCCTGAGCTGGAGTCTGGGCTGGGGTGCGGGCTTGGGTGTGGTCTAGGTTCTGGGCTGGGGTGTGGACTGAGGAGTGGGCTGGGGTAGGAGGTGGGGTAGGGGCTGGGGCAGGGGCTGGGGTGTGGGATTGGGTATGGGCTGATGCATGCTCAAGGTCCTGGGCCTGGGAGTGGGTGCACTGAGGGGTGTGGACTGGGGAGTATGTCTGGGTGTGGGTGGGAGTGTGCTCAGAGGCGTGGGCTAGGGAGTGGGTCTGAGCCTGAGCTGGAGCCTGGGCTGGGGCATAGTCTGGGGTCTTAGTCTTGCTCTCTTGGGGCAAACGGAGTGGAACCATGTCCAACTTGCTCATCTTTGGGAACTGGGAAGATGTCTCTGGCTTGGAGAGCAAGGAGGTTTGGCCCTTTAAGGCTATGACCTGAGGGGCCTCCCCAGCTTCCATCATCCCCTCATTCCCCGGTCCCCATGGAGCTTCCGTGGGAGCCCCGGCGTGTCCACATTGAGGAGGCATCCAGCAGCACCTAGAAACCTTCTCATCATTCGTGTCTGGTATCCAGGAGTCAAGGTGGTTAGCGTGCCTGAGCAGGAAGCTTGGGCGACGATGGAAGCGAGAAGAGACCCTTGAGCACAGGTTCTTGGGATCCGTAGAGCAGCGCATACACATGGGATGGCTGCCTATACCACTGGGTTGCTTGTCTGCAGGGAGAGGTGAGATGGATCAGGGCCTGGGTTCCTTAGGGACTGAGAACTGGGACAGGGATGGAAGAAAAGGGACAGGCCCACATCCCTGGGAGCCCATGCCAGAGCCCACTCACCTTTGGGGAAAAAATGATGGAAAAGAGTCCTCAAGGAGCTCTTCAGATGCCTCCAGAGCTGAGGGGAGCAGGAGAGGGGAGAGTCCAGAGGTAGGGTGAGCCCTGGAGTCCAGCCCTTGTCTGGCCATATCCCAGCAGCCCTCCCCCTGTCAGCCTCTTTGAGACCCCAGAGCTCCCCCAACCCTGCTGCCCAGACCCCGCCCTGACCAGAGTCACCACGTTGATCCCCACGTTGAGCAAGATGAAGATGCCCAGAATCAGAAGAATTGAGTCTCCTAAGTCCTGGCACTTCCTGGGGTTGGTGCCAGAGCATACTTGGGCTCCGTGGTGGGCTCGCTCACCCATGGCCTGGGGTCCCAGGACTACCTGGGCCCCCTGGCCCCCACATACTCACTAGGAGCCAGACTTCTGTGGTGGGGGAGGGGAGGACTGAGTCATAATGAGGCATGTGGTTGGGGTCATAATGAGGGAAGTCAAGGAAGAGGAGGGCCCAAAGTGGAGTTCTCTGGCAACCAGCTTTGAGTAACCTGAGCATGGACAGTCAAGCAGGGCCTGGGAGCCAGAGCACCTGCACCCTCTCTCAGTCACTCCCTTGCTGCCGACTCATTCACTCACTCCATCATTCCTGCAGTTTCCACTGACAATCCTGAGCCCTTCACCCTTGACCACACCTGAGACTGGGAAGACCTCAGCCTCAGAGCCCTAGGGAAGGCCCGGCTGGAATCTAGAGCCTTGGCCTTTTTCCACCCTACACTGGGCCACAGCCTGGATCTGCCTAGTCATGGAACCCCCAGGTCTGGATTTCTGACCTTAGTGTCTTGAGTGGGGCTGAACATCTCAGCCCTCTTTGGGAGCATGCAGAGCAGAGAGCCAGGTGGGTGGCCAGAGATTTGGAGGGGTTCAGAGCCTGCCCCTGCAAGATCTACTTAGTGCATGATACAGGACCAGGAGGGGCCTGCTGGCAGGAGCATGGCCACTAAGCCAAGGGGAGGCTCGCACCAAGAAGGGGATGCCGGTTTCTCATTTCAGGAAGTCAAGGCAGGGATACAGGCTGGCAGAAGGTGTGGCATTTCCAAAGCACAGACCACTACAGCGTTTCCTGGACTGTTTCTCTTTATTCCTTTCCCTGTGTCCTGCCCCACCACCCATGTTTGCCCTGTCAGTTGAGTTTCCCGGCCCAGCTCCTGTGCAGGGAGGGCCTCGAGGCTGAGGTGGAAGGCAGTGGCAGTGAGCTGGCCCGTATTCTGCCCTCCTGCACCTGCCGCTTCAGCTCCACACTATCGTACACCTGGTAGTTAATATTGCCCCCTGGATTCCGGCTGAGTGGGACGAAGGTGGTCGGGGGTGGGGCAGAATCAGCAGCCTGGACTTCGGGCAGGGGCTGGGAGGAGCGGGGGAGCTGGGCAGCTGGGGCCCGTTGATGTGAGTTCTCGCCCAACACCGTGACGGAGGCAGAGGTGGTCAGGGGATGCCGAGCAGGTGGAGCCTCAGACCAGTCGGCCACCCGGCGCCGGACCTCGTGGGCATCCCGGGAGCTGTAGCCCAAGTGTCCCATGGATGGGTGGGGGCTGCGGTTGGGCTGGCTGTGAGCATGACCAGGCAGGCTCCTCCGGCGGGACTGCGGGGAATAGTGCTCCCGGTAGCCCTGGGTCTCCGGCCGGGAGTTCCGGGACACCAAGGCAGGTGGGGGCTCAGAGCTCTCCACACCACGCCGCCGCTGATCCCAGGAGTCATACAGTATTAGGCCCGCTGAGGGGTAAGGACTGTGCCCCCCAGGGACCCAGGAAGGGTTAGGGGGCAGCCGGCGGAGTGGTGGTAGAGATGAGGCCCACTGCTCAGCCTCCACATTGCCCCAAATTTGGGATTGTGAGGGGGGCCCATAGGACTGCAGCCTCAGCTCAGACTTGGCCTCCACGCGCCTGGGCATGCGGCGCAGCTCAGGTGACAGGTAGAGAGAGGGTGGGGGCAGGCTGGCCAGGATTCCACCCTTGCGGCCCCACAGCCTCACGTTGGAGTGCAGGCCCATTTGTGGATAGAGTCCACCCCAGCCCCCATGTGGGTACTTGGGGTATGGAAAGGCCAGGTCATCCTCTTCCTCCAGGTAGGAGTCTGGGTCCTCCCGATCAAAGAAGAACTTTCGCCGCCTTAGCTGTGACATCTTGTGGCTGTAATGGTTAGGGAAAATTGAGCGGCCATGTTGGTTACGGAAGAATGAGCGGCCACGGGAGAGTCGTCTGTGGTTCTGTGGCCTCTGCTGGTGGCTGCAGCGGCGCTGGCGCTGGGGGCGGCTGTGGTGGCTGCGGCTGTGACTGCGGAGGCAGCCGCTTCGGTTACCGAGACCATGGCAGGAGGAAGAGGAGTAGCGTGTGGGTCGGGTCATCTTCACCTGTACAGGGTCGAGGATGCAGTGGATCTGGACGTCCTGGACCTTGGCTGGGAGGCCTTTGGAGGAACTTTCACTAGGCTGAACTTCATCTGGGGAAGGCAAGAGTCCATGAGGTCAGGGCAATCGTCAGAAGAGGTCAGTGTTGGGAACACTGGACCTGGATTTCTAGGGCTGTGGGGTGGGAATGGGGGGTCCCCTTCCTCTCTAGCTGCCATACTTACTCTTCTGATTTATGCAATCGATCATCTTGTCTAAGGTGTTCTGCAGCCCATGCCATATCTAGGGCAGGTGGAATGGGAGTGAAGACCAGGCTCTGCACCCCAACAGCACTGCACGTGCAGGTGGAGGTGCAGGCTGCAGCTGGCTCCCACCCTTATCCCTTTTCACCACCCCTGGGGGTGGTCCACAACCATCACTGACCACAGTTGCCACGTTGATGCCAATGTTGACAAGAATGATGAGGCCCAGCAGCAGGAATAAGATGTCATCAACATCCTGGGGACTTTCTTGGTATTGATTGCAGCACCCCGCGGTGTTATGCCATAGCTGGTTTTCCATGGTGGAGGGGTCCTAGGGCCACGTGGGCCGCGCCCCCCCCACCCTCCCGGCCCCGACCCACACTGCACTCGTGCCAGTACCTGGAGATACCTACTGGCTGGCAAGGGAGCCAGGTCATAATGGGGCAGGTTAGGGAGCATCACAATGCAGAGGTGGAAGCTCTTCTGTCTTCCCTGCTGGTGTTTTACATGGCTGTCTCTGCCCCTGGCTCCCACTTGATGGAGCTCAGTCCCCAGGTACCCCAGGCAGTCTGTTTCTCTGTCTCCATGAGGCTTGCTTAGACCCACACCTGATTCCTGATCTGAAAATATGGTAGCTGCAGTCATGAGACAGTCTTCACAGGGATTGAGTCATTCATAAAGGATTTCCTCCATTTCATTGTTCTTTGGAGACATTATGGAGACATTATAGCTCTGGGGCCAGCAGCTAGAATGATGTGGATGGATGGGTGACAGCTAGAGTCCCCTCAGGTGTTATCTTGCTGTAACAATCCCTCCCTATCCTGCCCATTTCCCTGTCATAATTCCTCTAGCACCCATCCCTGTCCAACTCTTCCTGCAGCCCTAGGTGTTGGTGGTCCCTGAGCCCTCTGGCCCCTTCCCTTCATAGCCAGCCTGACTTCTTCTTTGATGAAGTTGCCCTTGCAGCAACCAAGCCCAACCATTGTTTCTCTTCTGCCTGACCAACTGCCTTGACTCTTGACCCACTCCCACTCCAAGTTGAAAAAACGTTAGCTCAAGAAAAACCTTAAGAAAACCACATGAAATGAACAAAGCACAAAATACATGCAATTGTTGCTGTGACAAAAAGAGTCTTTGATGTAAACCAGGTTCATCACTGGGATCTGTGGAAGTGGTGGCCTGGGGACGGCAAGCCATCTGTTTACACAGTGAACTACTCAGCAGAAATAGAGGGAAGGCCAGTGAGCATTTCCCATCAAGCCTCCAAACACATAGTAGATGCTCAATATATACCTACTGCATCTAATTAGTTTAAGATGAGCAATAACATTAGTTGAGTGTAAATGAATGGAGAAGTAGGGCAATTTGCAAAAGGTCTGAATGCTTCCAGGTATCTGTGTAGTGCGGAAGGTGAGGTCCAGCTCACTCACGCTCACTTCAGTATGGACTCACTCCTGTGGCTCTTTCTTCCCAAATTGTGTGTATGTGCGTGTGTGTACGTGCATGTGATCCCAGTGGTCTAGGAGTAGGACAGGGCCTGACTTTCTAACTGTGAGCAAGTCACTTGGCCTCCCTTAACCTCCATCTCTTCATCTGTGACGTGGTGGACTACTCAGAAGGTATCACAGAGGGCTGTGATATGATGGTGAGGCAGATCTTGAGAGTGTCCCCGGTATTTCGTCTTCTGCTCCAAGCCTGCTCAAGGGTACAGGAGCTTCAGGTTCTGACTGGGGAACTGTGAGGGCCTAGATACCCTCACTCTCAGCCATCGCTCCCCAAAGAAACCAAGGCTTAAGTGGGAACCACACCTCACCTGTGGCTGTGGTCTAAACTCGGGGGGCTCCAGCAGGGACCAGCCTTCTAAGGAGGTCACTTCTGTAGCGCAGGACTGCCCAGGGATGTGGGCTGGGTTTTGGGGGCTTCTCTGGGCACTTAGGAAAACAGGGTAGGGGCAAGTGGGAGCCTTGGAACCAAGAAGGGCCTAGGAAAGGGCTAAGGACAGGGCCTATGGGGGCAAGAGGTTGACAAGGGTTCTCAGGGCTCTCAGGGCCCTGTTGCCAAGGAGATCCTTCCCTTCGCAAGCAGGGCTTCTGGGTGTTGTGCAGGCCCCGGCACCCCCGACACCACCACAAACCACCTCCTCTCTCCTTTTTATTTTTCATAGTCACCTCCCATTCAGAGAACAGTACACCCAGTCTTTGCCTGTCCCCTCAGCAGTGCTAGATCCGGAGGCCAGGGGGTAACAGCGGGACAGGGCCTCCACCTCCCGGGTCAGTTCCCGAAGTCGCCGTCTCACGTCCCGGGCATCATACACTATTCTGCCTGAGGAGCGGCGCCGGGGGAATTCGGGGACGATTGCTGGGCCCAGGACAGGTGGGGGGGCAGGTTGGCACTTAGCCTCCACCTCTGCCACTGCCCCACTGTTCTTGTGGCAGGGGGCCTCAGGGCTGGGAGGTGGGGGGTTCACAGGGTACACATAGGCCTCTAGACCCAGCTCTGACCGGATCTCTGTTTTGAGGGGCCTTTCTTCTGCCATCGGTTGGAAGCGGATGGTCTGGGGAGACACCTCTGGAGTGTCCTGAGTCCAGGGAGCCCAGGTCTCCTGGGTGGGCTGGAAGCCTTCCCAGTCCTCGGAGCCATCCCAGTGGTAGGAGCAGATTGCTGGGTACTGATGTCGGGGCTTCTCATCATCAGTGTCAGGGGCCCAAGCCACTGGGCGGTGGGCACGGCGTGTCAGAGAGACTCGATGGCAATGGCGGCGAGTGGGAGGGGGTGTCACGGTCATTTTCACAGGGTCCATGGTGCATCGAAGGTGGACTGCAGGGGAGCTCTGCTTCTTTGAGGGCTGGATCTGCTTCCCAGCTGAGCATGATTTAGGAGCTTCTGTGGATCAGGGAGAGGTGAAAGGCTAGTGGGAGACTCCTACAGGGGTGGAGAGGCAGGGCTCGGGGAGAGAGGCTGCACAACTGTGGTGTCTGGGAGGGGAGAGCAGGAAGGGAAGGGCCAGCTTAGGGCTGGGGCTGGAAGGCCTAGTTTCTGCCCCTCCTATGCCCCAACCCTCATCCCTGTCACCTACTGCCCCCAGCCCCAGGCCTACCTTTCTCACAAATGATACGATGGAATGCTTTGTGTAAGACACCACGGAGTCGGCTCCAGAGCTAGGTGGGGGAGGACACAGTGACCTCAGGCAGACCCTGGCCACCAGGCTTGCCCCCAGCTATCCCAACAGCACCCTCCCACCTGGCCCTGCCCTGACCAGGGTCACCATATTGATGCCAATGTTAATGCAGATGATGAGGCCCAGCAGCAACAGGATGGAGTTGCCCAGGTCTTGGCAGTTGTTGGTGCTGGGGTTGTGATATGAGGCCCACCCAGGCCGAGGCCGCTCAGCCATGGCCATGGGGTCCCTAGGGCCACCGGGGCCCTCAGGCCCACTGTGGCCACAGTGCCCACCAGTCTGACTGCCTGTCCCAGAGGGTGCAGGCAGGTCACAATGGCCCTGGGGCTCTCCCTCACAATGTGCCGAGGGGCTACTCTGAGTCCTGGGCCTATGGTTGACCCTCTAGTCTGAGCCCAGGCCTTAGCAGAGGCAAAACCCTTCACCTTGCATGCCTCTCCTATAGCCAGCTGTCTGGATTGGCTCACTGGCCCTCTGGTTTGTTCAGCATCTGCCCCCATCAGCCCCTGCCTCTCCTTCTAGAACTACACCAGGCTCCAGCCTCTGCATAGACATGAGTCCTGATCTTAACTCTCCACACAGCCCCATTACCATGGCAACCTTACCCCAGCACCCACTCCCTCTCAGACCTTCTGAAAAGAAGGGCTGGGGATCAGGTCCCCCTTCTCCTTCAGTCACTTCCCCAAGCCTTGTTTCTTCAGAACCACATGCCCCCAACATAGCAGGCACAACCAACAGTTAAACTTTTATATTTACAATATTCTCTTCATCTTTTGCCAGGTTTAAAAATGTGTACAGAGCCGCAAAGGGTTGGGGTAAGGATATGGACTGTCAGGGGATTTTTCTGGGGAGAGGGGCTGGGCATTGGAGTCCGTGGCTGAATCATGGGGTCCCCCAGCCCCCCTCCCATGCCCCAATTCTGGGGGCATCTGTCTACAGGGTTCAGAGCCCAGGTCTCTAGCATTTGGAGGGCATGGCTGTTTGGAGAGGAGCTAGACCAGGCAGGGGAAAGGGTCAGAAAAGAACTAAGTTTCCATGGATGGAGGTAGGAGGAGAAGGGGCAGTCAAGAGGCAAAGTTTCTAGGGACTCAAGACCAGGGATTCTGGATTTGGGTGTCAGTGGAAGACAGCACCCCACCCCTACTCAAGTTTGGCACTAACATCCCACAACGGGCCAGCAGAGAATTCATTCCCCCCCTCCACTGGGTCCCTTAAAACCCTTCCTGACATCATTCTTTTCCCCAGAGGCTCACACCCAGGGACCTCTGGGCAGTCACCTCACACTTTTCCTTTCAAATTCCTCCTGCTGGTGTCTGCCCAAGCCCCGTCCCCTCCTGTCCCCTCCATCTGTTCCTCAGCACAGCTGACCTCATTCTCCCCAGCCTGTCTGGCAAGACCTTTCTCCTGCTGCCTCCCCTCCAGCCTCCACTGCTCCTTCCCATCCCTTCAGCCAAGGGGACACAGGTCAAAATTGGGGGGGGGTCAGCGGAGGGGAGAAGGCTGGTCTGACACTGAGATGTGGACAGCTTCAAAGAGGGACAGCGATGGAGGAGAATGGGGAACTGAGACAGAGAGGGGACATGACCTGGTGAGGAGAGAAGAGACACAGGTGGGAGCCCCCTTTGCTGCTGCACTCCCTCCCCACCATTTCCCCTGCTTGGGCTTGGGACTGGGGAATCCTTGGCACATTTTGGAGGTCTTTCCCCCTCAATCCTACCTACCCAGTTCGGCACAGATGAGCAATGATCTCAGGACTGAGGGAAAGGCTGTCCTCAGATCCTGAGGAGGGCTTTTGGTCAAACATGCATGGCCTCTGCAGGTGGCATGTGCCCCTCCCTGCCCCCCAGCTCAGCATCTCAGGGCATGGAGGGCTGAGCCCTCCCTCAGGGTTTGTACATGCCCTCAGCTCTGTCAATCTCCCATCCCTGGGAGGCTGCTCCCACCTGCTGTGTGAGGAGGAATTTTGTGCTGGGCCTGAGGCCTGGGAGACCCAGGGGAGTGCTGGGGAGAGAGGGACCCTCTGCCTGGGAAAACACACATCCACATGCAAGAACATGTTTCCACTCAGAAATGTGTCCTGGACCGTGGGAAAACAAGTTTCCAGGCAGCACCGGGATGCACGGATCTCCTCCCTTCCCCCTGGCAGGAAATCTGTGTCTGTCCTCTGTGGAAGGTGAGGCCCTTCCAGGGAGAACATGCTTCATCTGACTTGTGCCACGGGGAAAAGACATGCTTTGTGGGGGCCGGGGGCAGGGCAGGGACGGCGGCGGTGGGGGGCTGTGATTTTTCTCGCTGCTTCCCAGGTATCACCCTGTGTTGACTGGTGGTCAAGGGTCACTGTATGTGAACACACCACTTCCAGGGTCTCCAGGGGGAGGGAGGGGGAAGGAGAGGGGAGAAGGCATGAGGGAACAGGATTCTGGGGTACAAATCCCCGCAGAAATTCTTTGAGGGGGCCAACATGTGTCCAGGGCGGCAAAAAAAACCTCACCCTGCACATGGGAAAACACACCCCCTCATGAGAAAGCACACCTCCATGTGGGAAAATACTTCCACATTTCCACACACCAAAGACTGGTGTCCCAATGGAGGGGAAAAAACACCCTCCAGTTGTTCAGTGGCCCAGGTCCAGAGAAGAGAATGAGCCTCTCTGCATGGGAAAAACACACATCCCAGTGAGGAATCCCATGTCCACCTTGATGCTGCTCGATGACGTGTGACAACTCCACAGGAGAAAAGCCTGTTGCCAAGTCCTCCTCCCTGCCTTCAGAGTGGCCGGGCCAGGGAGGGCTGGGGAGGAGGGCCTCCCCAAGCCGCCCCCTATACCCGAGTAGTGGAGTGGGGGTGGGGTAGCGTGTTGTTGTGGCTGGTAGCAGTGGGGGGAGGCGGGGGGAAGGGCCCAAAGGGATGGAGGGAGGGGGGCGGCGGTGGCGGCGGTGGCCCCAGGCCACTGGGCAGCAGGGTCAGGGCCCCGGGGGCCAAGAGAGGCACATCGTCCGGTGCCCGGCGCAGGGCTAGGGTGTAGTCGGGTGGGCAGGCAGGGCGCAGGGCCTCAGCAGGGTCCGCCCCGACGCCACCACCGCGCTTCAGCTGCAGTGACACCAGCTCCTCCTCTGGTGGCAGCTCTCGGCCAGAGGCGGGGAGCAGGGGGCCCCCACCAGGCACACCTGAGCCTGAGCCACCAGGTGGGCTAAGCCTCCTGCATCGCAGCTCCTGCCGCCGGTCCCGCTTGTAGTACAGGGCAGCAAAGGCCAGGATGTTGAGGAAGAGGAGGGAGGCACCCACAGCCACAGTGACACTAAGCTCTGTGGAGTAGTCCCGTGAGTCCCCAGGAAAGCGGTCATAGGCCCTTGGGCCTGGCTCAGGCTCGGGCTCAGGCGGCAGGGTGGCAGGCGGTGGGGGCCGGCGTGTGCCCGGGGCGCCGGGGGGTGGGCGAGGTGGCCAGCGTGTGGCATAGGGAGGCAGGCGAGTGGTGGTAGTGAAGAGCTCCGTGTGCAGGTTGTGCAGGTGGGGCACGAGCTCCAGCCAGAAGGCCACCTTGTTGGCACGGTAGTTGTCACGCACGCGCGGCTTCAAGCCAATGTGCAGGTACTGCTTCTCCTTGCTGTTGAACTTGCTCCACACCACCTCCTCAAAGCGGTTGGGCTTGGTGTGGATGAACTTGGTATCCTGCGGCACTGGCTGGTTAGGGTCGCTGTGGGCACAGGAGGGCAGGGAAAGGAGTGAGGGCAAGGCTCTCAAGGAGGGTGGATGGCAGTGGGGAGGGAGACAGACAAGCTGTGGAGAGACAGGGAGACAGCAAGAAAGTCGGAGAAAAAGTCACAGAGGCAGAGACAGATACAAAGAGACAGAGAATCTGCCAGGGATGGGAACAGAGAGGCACATAGGGACAGAGACAGACTGCCAGAGACAGCTAGAAATGAGGACAGAGGGGCAGAGACAAGCCAGGGAGAGGCAGACGCTGCAACTGAGTGAGACAGAGACAGAAAGGAACAGAGAGACAAAGACACATGAGAGCCAGAGACAGAGAGATAGCCACGGTGAAACCAGCCCGCAGCCAGATGTGGCGAAAAGTAAACAGATCAGAGAGCAGAGGGGAGGGGAGAGATACCAATGGGTTTCAAGACAGACAGAGACAAATAAACAGACAGACACAAACTCATACACACAGTGAGACACACACTCTTGAATAGTCAGACAGAGGAGCAGAGCTCTGGGTGTGGGTGGGGGGACTGGGAAGGCAAGGGAGGGAGGAGAGATGGACAAGAAACCAAAGCCACTAAGTGAGCCCACCCCCAGGAAGGACAGGGACCTCTCTGTCTAACGCTGCTGACTCTCCAACACTCATCTCAGTGCCTGGTACAAAGAAGGTGTTCAGCAGGCAACTGAGCAAGACTGGGAGTGACTTAAGAAAGGAATGATGGCCGCGTGAAGGAGGGAGGGTGCCCCGGCCCTACCCAGCCCCATCCAGCCCCTCTGACCCTCACCCAGTCTTGGCGAAGTTGGTCCAGTAGGTCATGACTACGGCACTGAGCATGACGTCATTCTTGGAGAAGTTGCAGGGGAAGAGGTCAGTGGCACCCACCATGGGCACACCAAAGACATAGGGCAGCTCATCTCCGTGCGCTGCATCTGCCCACTCAGGCCGGCCCTCAGCCTGGCAGTGGTGGTAGAAGGTGTAAAAGTAGACAGGGGACTGGTAGTCGGCGTGCAGCTTGGCGGTGGCCACAGCTGGTGCCACCCACTGGTGGTCAGTAAAGAGCGCCAGTAGGGTTTTACGTCGCATCTCGCCATTGTCCCGGTCGGCCCAGTCCGTGTACATAAACTTGATGGTCTCCCGCAGTACATCCTTGCCCTCTGGGTAGCCATACAGGTTGTCCACAAAGTTGGAGACAGTGAAGTCGAACGCGCTGGCCGACACGCCATCCTCACTCTCTGCAGAGTCTTCCACGAACTTAAGGCCCTCTCCCTGGTTGACGCCAATGAGCATGTCGTAGTTGAGGAATTCTCCTTGCTGCATGAGGATCTCAGGGTCATCAGGGACTACGTCGCCATCCACCACGGGCCCGAAGGCAATATGGTAGCTGGGGAGAATGGGTCAGGGTCTCATCACTTGCTCACTGGCCTCTTCTCAGCCCATGGTCAGCTAAGCTCCCATGCAGGTGCTTCCTTCTGCCTGGAAGAAACTTCTCCCCTACTAGAAAACCTCCCCTGAGTCTTTCAGGGCACGTGGCCCCTCCAGAAGTTTTCCTGAAGCACTTCGTGGTACCCTGTGCTCACCTGTTCTGTTCAGGCACCTCCAGTGAGGGGAACAGGAGATGCCTGTTATGTTCAGGCACCTCCTTCCAAGAGGAGGCCACTAGAAGGGCCTGAAGCCCACCTCTCCTTGCCAAATGGAACAACCATAGGCACCTCTCACCTCAACTTCCATGGAACCAGCAAGGAGCGTGAAGGCCTGGACCCTATCCCCTCCCACCCCCATACCGGGCGGGCTGCACATCCTGGTCCACCAGCTCCCGGGACGGCTTCCGGCGCAGACACTCCACAGCTTCGGCACTGTCCTCCCGGTCACAGCCCACCTTGGCTGCCAGCAGCCGCGTGTACTTGAGCGGCTGGTAGTTGACAGACCAGCTCGAAATGGCGGTGCCACTCTGGGCAATGGCCTTCTGGAACAGCCCTGGTGGGACAGGCAGACCTCAGGCCAGTCTGTATCAGACAGAAGGAGGAGGGGGAGCTGGCCGGGTTAGGGCTGTGGGAAGGAGGAGGGATGGGGAAGGCAGGGATTGCTGCTGGTACCTTCTGAATGGTGGGAGAGGATCAGAAGGTTGACACAGGAGGCCCCTGCCCCAGACCCGAAGATGGTGATGCGCTCAGGGTCACCCCCAAAGTGAGCGATGTTCTCACTGAGCCAGCGCAGGGCCTGAATTTGGTCCAGGAGCCCATAGTTGCCTTTTGCAGCCTGGTCCCCAGTGCTGAGAAAACCTGGAGGCAGAAGAAGGAGGGAGCTCCCTGAAGGTGTCACAGCACCCTTGTCCCCTTTCTGGGCAGCTCAGTCCAACCCGAAGCCATTCTACTGGGTTTGGAAGAACCCTGCCCACCAGGCCCACCTCCCAGAGTCCACCCCCCAAGTTGGCTGCCACCCTCACCGAGCACCCCAAGACGGTAGTTGAGTGTGGCTACGATGACGTTGCCATAGGCGGCCAGGACTGAACCATCAAACATGTTCCCGGTGCCCTCCATGTAGGAGCCGCCGTGTAGAAACAGCATCACAGGCTTCTTCCCGGAGTCGCGGATATCTGCGTGAGGAGGGGGCAGGCAGGTGGGCCAGGGGGTCAGGGACAAGGACACAGTCAGACTGGAAGCAGCACCGCCCAGCTCCCAGGCCTGCTGAGGACCAGGCTGGAGCTCAGGGGAGACATGTCATTCCCATCCCTGGGGGGCAAGACCGGATTCCCCTCCTCCCTCCCCAGCTAGCCCTGGCAGAAGGTCCTCCACACCGCCTGCCAGCCTGCCCTGCGGCACTTCTCCGAATGCTGGGCAGACCTTCCAAGAAGCCCAACAGAGGCTGGGGGTGGGAGGTGGCCCTCCTCAGGGTACCTGCTGGATCCAGGGAACCCCCTCCCCACACTCATACAGCAAATCTCCTTCCTGCTCCTGGGGAGAGCAAGCTCCTGAGGCTAGAACTAGAGCTAGAGATGCTGGAGGGTCCTGGCATTTCCTCCAACTCAGGCCTTGGGCCTTCGCTCCACATGGTACCCTGGTCTGTGGGTGAGGGGGTGCCAGGCCTAGGGTCCCTGGGGGCTTGGTCTCCTCCCCGCCCTAATTCCTTTCTAGGTCACCTCCCTAGTCACCATGGCAACCCCCAGCCTAATTACTGTGGCAGGAGGAGGCAGGGTGGGAAAGAGCCTGCTTAATGAAGCCAGGGTACAGCTCTCTAGACTTGGACCCCCATTAACTGGCCTGAACCCTGGGTTCCGAACTGGACCCCTCTCTTGCCATGTCCCAAAAGGATCCCCTAATCACTGCCACGAGTAGTAGTCCCTTGAGACACTCCAGACCAGACGGAGAGGTGACTAATTCCAGAAGAAGGTGGGAATCTGAGAGGGCTTGCTAGGGTCTCCAAGGCTATAGTACCCTCCCCTGCAGCTACCCCATGATTCGGCCACAGTGCCAGGGCTGGGGGTCATCCCCGGCCCACACGCCCTCCTCCTCCTTGACACCTGCCATCCCCGACTAGCCTGGACACTCAGCAAACAAAAGTCAGGCCTGGGCCTCCCCTGCACACCTGATCCCCAACAATTCTGCCCAGCTCCCTTGTTTTGCTAGAAACTTTCCTCCTGCCAGAATGTCAACCTGCAGATCACTAGACAGCACCTCTGAACCCCCAGACAGCATCCTGCTTCCTGTCTCTTAGACCTTCTCTGCAGCCTCCATGCTCTTGGCTGCTTCAGCCAGAGCTCCTTGGTGGGCAGCACCTCTCTGTGCCTTCCCCAAATCCTGTTCTTGCTTTCATTCTGGAACCCTGAATAGCTTTCCAGCAGTTTCATGCTAGAATCTCCCTGCCTCCAAGGTCCTGTCCTAAATGTCCTCCGTTCTTCCCCACCCTCACCCCACCCCTCTCCCAGTGTTGGGGGGGTCAGAAAGGGAAGGAGGCAGGAAGAGGGGCTGGGGCAACAAGAATTCAAAACCAACAACAAAAAACAGGATCAAGAAAGAAGAAAGAAAGAAAGAAAAAAACAACAACCAAAAAGCAAGAAGCTCTCGGGGCAGATTCAACAAGAAAAGAAAAAACAAAAAGATCCATTTTGGAAAAAAAGAAAAAAAGAAAAAAATTCTTTGCATTTTTTTTTTCAAAATTTTGTGGTGAAACTTCAAGATATTGGGCCCTGTTTTCAAAAATTTTCAAATTTCTTTAATTCGCTTCAAATGTTTGCATTTTCTGTGTCTGAAAGGCTTTTGGAAATTGCAGGTTTCTGATGTCTCAATTGTGTCATCAATTTGCCAACTTTTAAACTTTTTTCAAAGTCGTTTTGCTCCGAATTCAAATTGTTTTTTCAAATGTTACATTTCCAAGTTTCAAAACCGTCCAAATTTCTTTCAAACTCTAAACATTTTATCCAATTCTTTGGTTTTTTCTGGCATTCCAATTTCTTTTCTTTTTCCACCTTATTTTCACCAGGTTTAGCTTTTCTCGAAGGTTTTCTAGTGGGTCCAACATTGTTTAAATTTTGTTTGAAGTTTTCATAATTCCTTTTTCCAATTATTAAAAATTTTTCTTTTCTTTTCTTTTTCGTTTTTAGTTGGGAGAAAGACTGAGGGGCCTTGAGGGCTGTGGGGACATTTAGTTAGGGGCAGGGCCATGACGTCCTCTTATAAGCAACCACATGCAGCAGCGGGATTTTTAAATCTACCTGTGTCTGGCGGATTGAGCGTCGCCTCGTCACGTTTTTTTGTGAGCGGACCTAAGACCGGGAACACAAAACAGAGAAAAAAGGACAATTTTGTGGGGAAAGATGGGGGTCAGGGGAGGTGGTGGATGGGGAGGGGAGGAGAGAAAGCAGAAAAGGGGAGGGTGGGGGAGGCAGAAAAAATAAGCCAAAAAAAGCAAAATTTGTTTGCAAGAAAAAGAAACCAAGAAAAGAGAAAAACGTTTCTACAACCCAATTTTGTTCCCCTCCCCGGAAAAAGTCATGCCCCAAAGAAAAGGCTGGTTTTGGGGGGGTGGGGTGCATGAGTGGGCTGAGGCCTGTCTTAAGACATATTGACTTGGCTGGAAAGGATTTGGCTTGTCGGTGTGTTTGCTAATTGCTGGAAATGAAACGGTGTTAGAAGGGGGTGGGAGGGGAGGGGAAGCCCACCCGAGCCCAGGAAGACCAAGGCCAGCTTGCCACCCAGGCTGCCTCTCTTGAAGGCCCCCTTCAGGGCCAGCCAAGTGCCTGCCTGCTGCCCCACCCAGGCTACAGGGAGGAGAGGCTACAGCAGAAAGGACTCTGCTTCCCTCTGGATCACTCTGGAGAGCAGCAGGCAGCACGGGTTTGGGGGCCAGCCTGCCCCTCAGCTCAGCCCCAGCCCCGAAAGCCCTCCACTCCCCACTGGGGGACTGTGGGTAGGTCAGCTAGTGCTGCCTGCCCCCTACCCAGTCTCACCCACCAGCAGTTCTCTTCCATCTGCACTCATAAGCCTGGCTTCTCACCCCAGATCCCCAGTGTGGGCAAAGCAGGGACAGGGGTCATCAGGTCTTGCCCTCCACTCCAACTCATCCCTCCGCTGTTCCCCCAACCACACCCCTTACCCAGGCCTCCTCTCCTCCCCACCAAAATGGTGAACTTCACACCAGGGCCACCAGCCACCCCCACCATCCCCGCCCCTGCTCCACTGCCAAAAAGCCCCCCTCCCCACAAGGGGGTTCAGTCCACAAATAGGAAACAGGAAACACAGTGCCCTGAGCCAGCCTGAAACATAAGGTGCCAGGAGGCACGAAGTGTGCCCAGTGTCAGGGAAAGCCCCAGACTGGGCCCACAGACTGGCTCCAGGTTTCTTTCAAATTAGGGGATTGGTCAGGGCAGAGCATGAACCCAGAGGCCTCAGGGGTTCCCTCAGGCTGAGTGGTTTTTCCTCAATGTCATGGGGACCAGCACAGGAAAGGGTGGGTCATAAGGCCTAGGCTAGCTCTGGAAGGCTTCTCCTAACTGGCGGTGAAGGCCCCATGGGGACCCACGGGGAACAGGACCTCGTTGTGAGAGGATGGGGCTGGGGATGAAGTCATCAGGGCATGTGTACCCATGAGAATATGAAGTGTGTGTGTGTGTGTGTGTGTGTGTGTGTGTGTGTGTGTGCGTGTGTGTGTGTGTGCATGTGCCTGAGTCAACCTCTTCCTCCCAGAGCTGGTGTGAAGATTCAGTGAGATCACCTGGATGTGTCAGGCCCCAAGCAGGTCTGCAAGGAGTGATGGTTAAAAATACAGAAGGTGTGGGCATGGGTGGTGTGGGGGCAGCGGACAGTCCTTTGGTGGGAAGGGTTGGGTGGATTTTCACATGGGGGGTGATGAGATAGGTGGACAGCCTATGTGAAAGTGTGGGGGTGGAGAGTGTTGAGATGGACAGTGTGAGTGGAGGTACTGGGGTGAGTGATTCATAGGTAGGAGGGCAGCAGACAGGTGGCCCAAAAGAAGGCAGAGGAATGTGGAGCAGGTAGTCCTCACGTGGAGGGCATTGGGCATTGAGGAGGATGGGTGGAGTGTGTTGGGGTACATGGTCTATGGGGGATTAGGTTGACTAGAATTCATATGGGATTACAGTAGATGATGTTTCTGTGCATTGTGTGTGTGGGTTTAGGAGGCATGGTTTACATGGAGGGGGTAGTTAGGAGGTTAGAGTGTATGGCTGGTATGAGGGATATAGGGTGGATGGTCTTGGAGGTGTTGGGATGGATGTGGGTGGGTAAAGGTGCATGAGTTTGGCATAAGAGGATTCTGGGTGCAGGGTGCATACTGCTAGAATACTTGAGCTGTGATTAGGGTGTAGGGCTGCAGGGTGTATTGTCACCACCTATAATATAGTGCAGATGATCTCTAGGTAGGAGTTGGGGTAGACAATGTTTGAGAAGTGTTTTTTTTTTCAAAAGGCATCAGATCAGAATGTTTGAGAAGTGTTGAGGGAATGGGGGACTGTGGTGTGAGTGGCCGCTTGGATCACATAGTCCACATGCAGGGTCATTGGGGTATAAGGTGTATGCATGGGTGTTATTAGGGCAACGGTCTATATCTAGGGACACCAGAGCATGTGGGTCTGTGTGGGTGGTGGGGCACACAATTTCAGAAAAGTTCTGGGGATACAGGCCATGTGAAGGTGTTAGAGCACATGGTCAGGGTATAGGCTGGGTGAGTACCTGATTTGAGAGTTGAGTAGTTGGGGTTCACAGTCTGTTATGGAACTTGAGTACATGATATGGAGGTATTGGGTATGTCAGGGGTACATTAGGGGTTCCTGGATATAGGCTGATGTGTAAGGTTGCTGGAAACATGGCCTGTGGAGGTGTTGGCGTGGCTTGTTTTGGAGTGGCGAGACAGGTGTCTGAAGGGTAATGTGGGGGCTGTTTGCAAGGCTGGTCTGCTGGGATGGCTGCAATCTGCCTGTTACCCTCTGTTGTACATGCTAGAAGGTATCTTGATCAATCTGCGTGTGCTGAGGTTGGCTGGAGGAGAAATGGCCAGAGGGAGCGTGCTGGGGCCTATGAGCAGACTGCAGTGAACAGGAGTTCATTAGTAAGAACGGTCACTCAAGAGCCCCATGGGGATGGGTGGGCTGTGCTGTGAATGGGGTCCCCTTGGTGAGAAGTTTTTCTGATCCTTCAGGGGCATATAGGGGTCAGGGGGACAGAACCATGGAGGAGGGTGTGAGGACCACTGCCAAGGGCACCCAGCTCAGTGAAGGGCTCTGGATGGGATGTGATGGATGGATGCTGGTCCGGGAGAGAGGAAGAGTCTACACTGCACTTGAGGTGTAGGTATAGCTGAAGTGAGTATTCTGGCAGGGGCAAGC
The DNA here is from genome assembly GCA_963574885.1 of Lepilemur ruficaudatus. NCBI lineage: Eukaryota > Metazoa > Chordata > Mammalia > Primates > Lepilemuridae > Lepilemur > Lepilemur ruficaudatus. The sequence continues at coordinate 61,013 of CAUYRT010009495.1, read as the reverse complement.
CCAGGCCTGGAGGCAGGAACTTGGGGGTTGGGTTGGGTGTCTGGGCAGGGTGGCCACATTGAGATGAGCTGGCTGATTCTGTGTGTGCCTCCTTGAGAAGTGTATGGGTAAGCCTAGTCTAGTGCCTGCTACCTTTACAATGGCTCCCTATGAGCACAAAGAACTTCCAGAGTAGCTGTCTGTGGGATGCGTGCCTGGGACTGCCTGGCAAGCACCTTTACAATACTCTGAGGGCAGCAGAGGCTGCAGGGACACATGGTCTCCCACAAAGGCCTAGCTCTGAGCCTCAGGGCAGTGCCAGTGCCTGAGAGTCTGTGTGTACATTTGTGGGCTGTGTCCAGGGGGTACCTGGCCTTGTGCCTGCGCCCTTACCGTCCTCAGTGGGCACGTAGAGGTTGAGGTACAGGCAGTCCTCGCTCTGGTTCTGCACATAGGTGGCGGCCGCCTCCAGGTTGTCGGTGAACCACACAGGCAGCATGATGGCGGGCAGCGCCCCGTGCAGGTTCTGCGGGCAGGCGGGCGGCAGGGTGGTGGCGTTGCGCACGCCGGGCCACGAGGCGGGTGCCTCAGGCGGCTGGAAGCGGCGAGCGCCCAGGGGCGGCGTGGCGTAGGGCACGCCCAAGAACTGCACGACGGGGCCCAGGATCTCGTTGTTGAGCTCACGCCGCACACCGCGCACTCGCCCGTAGGCAGTGTTCACCACTGGGAAGCGCTCCTCCCCGAGGCTGCCAAGGCTCAGGCCCGGGCCGCCTGGGGCGCCGCCGCCGGGACCCCCTCCCCCCCGTTGAGCCCCCGCCAGCCCCACCAGACACAGCGCCAGGAGCCACATGCTGATGGGGGACCCCCCTCCCTCCCTGGGACCCCCCCCTCGGAGAGAGAGAGAAGGGGGGGAGAGGGAGGGAGGCCCCCCTCGCCCCAGGAGGGAGGAGGGGGCGGGGGGGAAGGAGGGAAGGGGGGGTGGGGAGGGTCCTGGGTTAGACTGGACAGAGAAGGGGTCTGTTCCTCTCCATGGAGGGGGCAAGGGGTGGGTAAGGGGAAGGAGGTGGGAGCAGGTGAAGGCAGGCCCGACCTGCGGGAGACAGAGCGGGAGGGACAGGGCGGCAAGAGACAGACAGACAGACAGACAGAAAAATACAGAGAGGTGGAAGAAGGGAAGGGATATTGGATGGGGCAGACAGAAAGGAATGGGGAAACAGAAGAGACAAGTGGTTAGTGACTTGGAATTCAGACCAAGTTGTCCCCTTCCACCCACAGGCCCCCTGGAACCTCCCCCTCCCAGTCCAGCAACCCTCCTCCCCTCAGCAGGGATCCAGGCTGGGGGTAGGGTCAAGATGGGGTAAAAGTCCAAGGCAGAGGCTGAGGAGAGGGAGGGTCAGCGCCCCAGACCCAGCACACCCCCTTCCAGCTGCTCTGTCCCTCCCAGGCAGGCTCTCCTCAGGGACTCAGGAGTCCCATTTCCCACCTCCCTGGGAGGGAATGAGATAGACAAGGAAGAGAAAATAAAAAATACCAAGTCATTAATTAGCAGGAAGTGGCGGGTTTGTTTATACGTGTTAATTACTCCTGAGCTGTAATTTCATGGTGCTCAACCCTCACCCCAGGCCAGACTCAGGCCTTCCTTGGGACTCTACAAGCCCAGCACCTTCTCACCCCTTCAACACACCATTCCCTAAGGATTTGTGCACCCCGGGACCCCTCTCTCCCCAGGCCCTCTCCATTTCTTCCTTTAGAAGTTGAGGTGTCTTGAGGCCCGGGTTAGAGTAGGCAGGGGATGCTGGAGGGGCAAATCCCGGGACAGAAGTGTGATCCTGCAGCCGGTTGCTGGGCGACGGGATGCTGCCCCGCAATGTTACCTCGGCAACGGGCTGCAGCTTTAACCCTGGAGGGGGGGATCTGGAGGAAGAGGGGAAGGGGCTGGCTTGGTTGTGGGTCCATTCAGGGCATGGAGGGGGGGGCAGAGCCATGAGTCAGAGTGCTAGAGTTTCCCTCAACCTTAGCTTAGAGGAAGAAGTATATATGTTGACAGGAGGGGAAGATTGGGGGCATTAAGAACCCTGAAAGACCTGCCTTTTCCCTCCTTATTGGCCAAGCAGAGCTTTTCCTAGTGACCAGGCCTTTGGCTGGGGAGAAAGGGTGCTGAGGTGGGCTTGGGAAGGCATCACATGAGCCCACTGACTGCCCCCTCCCACAATCTTGAACAGCCTTGGACCCCAGACACCTCTTCTTTGCACAGCATTTTGACCCATGTCCTGGGGACAACTCTTAGCTTTCTTCTCATTCCATCCCATCCCATCCCATCCATTCACCTCCCCTTCCCCTTGCCAGCCCCCACAGTTGCTGCTGTGATGCCTGGGTGCTCAGGTCAGCAGGGGCAGGACAAAGGAAGAGATCAGCCTGAAGGGGCAGGTACCCAGGTCATTTCGGCAAGCCCCCCCCCACCCCCCTCCCAGCCGCCAGAGCTGTTTGCTGACGCGGGGTTTTCAGAGCCAGGCGCCAGCCCGCGGGTGGCTCTCTGCAGGTGTCAATTTATTCCAGAGATGAGGACACAGGAATCCTTACCACACACCCCCAGCCATGCCTTCCCCCTCTTCAGGTTGTCTTAAGCTCCTCTTCCCCCATCACCTGGAGGAGACTTGGGGCCAGCTCCCCCAGGATCACCTCTTCCTAAGACAGACAGGGCTCAGCTACCACGGCCTTGCTGCCCCCTCTCCCCAACATGGCCTGCCTCTGTCAACCCCTCTCCCTTAGGGTACTTTGGGCCCCTGGCTTTCTCCCTACCAGCCAGCTTCTCTCCCTCCTTCCCTCCCACTGGAGGCCCCCCCATCTCTCTCCTCTCCGTAGTGCTCCCTCAGAGCATATTTCCTGGGCCTCTTCCAGCTTGCTCCCGCTCTTGCCTTCAGTCCCTCTTCATTTCTCTCCTTGGTTTTTCTCATCTCTTTCTCTCTCTCCTCCAAATACCTTCCCCAAATTTCTCCCTCAAGCTCGCTCGTGCTCTCTCTCTCTCTCCCCTGTCTTTCCCCGTCTCTGTCTCCCCCATTTTCTCTCCCCATCTCTGTCTGCCACATCTTGCTACCTCCTCCTCCCTATCCCTCTGCCTTGCTCTCTCCATTCCTGCCCAGGCCTGACTCCCCCAGCCGGGGAGAGTTGAGGGACGGGGGCTCGGAGGCCGCAGGCCCCCCCTTCCTGCAGTGGTGAAAATGGCTTGGCCGGGAAGGGGAGAAGGAGGGGGAGGGGAGATGGGAACACACGGGGTCTGTGGGCCCATTCAAAGGATCATTCATGGACTGGAGAGAGGCAGAGACAAAGAGACCAAGACGCAGAGACACGGCGAGAGCATCCCTAGGCGGAGACACGCAGACAGAGCAGGCTGGGGAAAACCAGGCGCAGGGAGGGAGATGGGGAGAGGGAGACCCCAGTGGACCGCCCGCAGCCCCCTCCATCAGGCCCGGCTTAGCTCCTACCTGGCTCAGCCCTGGGGCCGTGGTGCCTCCATCCAGGGCTCCGAGTAGGGGGTGGACGGCCTTCGGGAGGGGGGCGGCGGCCTCTGAGCCCCCGCGGCTCCGCAGGCCCAGCCCCCGCCCGCAGCGCCTCACCCGGCGGGGGAGGGGGATCGCCCCAGCCCCGGGGGGCGGGGCCGGGATCCAGTCGATCCCCGGGAAAAGGAGATCTAGGGGATAGGGTCAGGGGGAGCCCGAGAACAGGGAACCCCGCAGTGGGGACGGCAGAGCAAGGAGGGGACAACGAGACAGGACTGGATTGGGGATCCACTGGCTCTGTGGGCTGGCTTCGAGGGACCAGAAGGCGGTCCAGGCGGAGGATCCTAAAGGATCGGGTGCTGGAGAAGGAGTCCACGGCAATCCCCAGGGGCCCGGGAGCGCAGGATCCGCGGTGCAGGGGCAGGGATCTAGCCGGAATCCTCGGGGAGGAGGAGGGATCTAGTCGATCCCGAGGGCGGGCGGGAGGGGGAGGTCCGGGGACTCAGATGAGGGCGGGAGCCGAGTCCGGAGCCCCGGGGCTGGGGTCGGCACGGTTCCTAGGAAGGAAGGTAAGGGTGGGGGAGGCTTCGAGGGACGCTCAGCAGCCGGGAGGCCCGGACTCCTGGCTCCGCGCGCCAGGGCCCGCCCGCCCCGCGTCCATCCCAGCCAGAGAGTGATGATCCGCCGGCGGAGCAGCCGCAGCAGCCCCGCGCGTCACCGCGCGGCCGCCTCCCCCGCCCCCTGCCGAAAGAGAGCGGCGCACACCCCCCGCTCGCACCCGCCTGCCCGCCCGCCCTCCAGAGTGTGGGGGGATTGGAGACGGTGGAAGAGGGTGGGAGTGGACAGACAGACGGATGGATGGACGTAACGGGCCGGGGCAGGGTGGAGACATCCCCCCGGATCTCCCACCCTCGGGACACTAGTGATCTGGGGGGAGAAGGTCTGAACTGAAGGGGGCGGGGCATACGAAGAAGGAGGAGCTTCCGGCCATGGAGGAGGGGCCATCTCCCAGGGGCGGGGTTTAATGGAGGTGGGTGGGGCTTGGACATCCGGGGGCCTCCTCTTTTTGGGAGTGGGTCTGGTTTGAAGCTGAACGGGAGGAGCCTATAGGGGAAGGGGGCGGAACTTTGCGTGGGGACCGGGATCTTTGGAAATTGGCCGGAGGTGGTGGGGGAGGGTTCGAAGAGGCGATCAACTTGGTAAGTGGGCCAATCCGTGACGCAAATCCTCTAGTCCCGCCCTCAACCCCGCCCCCCACCGCTTCGCTCCTCTGCTCCTAATTGGTTCTGGTTTCTCCGCCCGCCAGACGTCTTCACCACTCCGCAGCAGTTTTAGAAAGGCGCCAGTACCCGGGTGAGGACCTGAACGCTGAAATGAACACGGCCTGGATTGGGTACCTGTGAACCTTATTTGCATGGGTGATCGGGATTGGCTGGCCTTCCAGGTGGCCTGGGCGGTGTTCGTCCGGCGCGTGACCGTCCACTGCCATGGCGGGGCTGGGGACTGCTTTCCGCCGCCTAGGCGCCTTGTCCGGAGCTGGGGCTTTAGGCTTGGCCTCCTACGGGGCACACGGTTAGGGTGCTGGGGACGAAGTTGGGACTGTGCTTGGGGCGACCTCCGGGGTCTGGTGCAGGGGCGGAGCCTATGGGAATTGCCCAGCCTGCTTGTCACCAGACAGCCCGCGGAATCCTAAACCTTTTAAAGTCCCCCAGCCGAATGCAGTTGGTTTCCAGTACTGCAAGATGCGTGTTTCCACCAACCGGAAGCTTCCTGGGGGGCACCCTTCCTCGCCTGTGTCCACCTGGGTCCCCCACGCGTGGGGACGGGACTAGTAACCTTTCCCTCTCTCCACAGGCGCCCAATTCCCAGATGCCTACGGGAAGGAGGTGAAGTAACTGCGCCGGGGCTCCTCCACTCGCGGGTCTACTAGGGCATAAAGTCTGGGGTTCCTGAGAGAAGTTGAGGGGGTGGTGAGGACCTCTGGAGCAGCCAGGCCTGCAAGCCTGGGTTGTGGGAGCAAGCTGGGACTTCAATGGTAGGGTCTAGGAACGAACTTTGGTCCTATGTGTCACCACGGGATCTCAGGCTCCTACGTTGCTTAGGAAGTCCCCCCATTTCTCTTTTTCTTACAGCTCTTTGACAAAACCAACAAACACCACTTCTTTCACAGCCTGGCCCTGTTAGCAGTACCCCACTGCAGAAAGCCCCTCTGGGTAATCTTTCTCCCTGTCTAAACCTGACCGAGCCCCCCACCTCCCCACCCCGCTCAGCCAGCCCTGTACTTACAATCCTATTTTCTACGTTGTGTCTTTTTCAGGCTGGATTACTACTGGCCTCCGGAACCACCTTATTCTGCACCAGCTTTTACTACCAGGCTCTGAGTGGAGACCCCAGCATCCAGACTTTGGCCCCTGTGGGAGGGAGCCTGCTATTCTTAGGATGGCTTGCCTTGGCTCTTTGAGCACTCTTTTGTTTAATTACTAAGTTTTCTGGATAATTTTTTAAGAGTTGGAGCAGGAAGAGGATTAAAAGAGAAAAGCAAATAAACTTTGGAGTCTTTGTTTATCTAACCTCTTGGAGGAGGAAGGGTAGGAATTCAACCTCTGAACTCTCCTAAGACTTAATCAGTGAGCCTTGGGTCTGGGGATTCTGTTCACTTCATTTAACTTGTTATGTAGTTCTTAAACCGGTGGGCATCAAAATCAGAATGCTTGAGGGCCGGGCATGGTGGCTCACGCCTGTAATCCTAGCACTCTGGGAGGCCGAGGCGGGAGGATTTCTTGAGCTAAGGAGTTCGAGACCAGCCTGAGCAAGAGCAAGACCCCGTCTTTTATTTTAAAAAAATTAAAAAAAAAAAAAAAAAAAGAATGCTTGGAATAGTGCAGATTCCTACTGAAGCCCTTTTTGAGGCCTGGGAATCTGTATTTTAATAAGCTCATCTTGTGGGTCTGATGCCCACTAGATTTTGAAGATTACTGTGGTGGTTTTCAGCCCTGTTGTTCCAAAGATTTGTTGAGCACCTAGTTACCTAGAAGTGAGGGTTAAGGCAAAGCAGGACAGGAAGAGTGTCATTAGTTACAAAATACTTTGGGGTTCAAAGCAGGAACAGATCGTCATGTATTGGGGGTCAGAAAATGCTTCACAGTGCTTGAGATGATCCTTAAAAAAGCTCTGTTGTGTGGAGGAAACACAATGGACAAAGAATGAGGTGGGGAAGGGAGGAGTTTAGGACAGTGTGGGTCTTTAGCGTGGGCTGAGTTTCTGAGTTAGGCAGGAAGCGAGTGAGAAAAGGAGGCAAGGCAGACTGCAGTAGCACTCACAGCATGCAGGGAACTGGAAGATGTTTAGGGGGGCAGTATTTATTAAGCTAGCAGTGATCGTGTGTCAGATGCACATCACAAGGAAGATCAACTATCAGCAAGACAGACACTGTCCTTTCTCTTATGGAGTTTCCCATCTGATAGTGGAAACAGACTTTAAACAACTAAACACATACATCATTTTGAATTGCACTATATGCTTGAAGGAAAAGAATAGAGAGGCAGTGGAACAGCTGGATGGTAGAGGATGTGCCCCTTTAGATGGAAAGGCCTCACTAAGATGGTTCTATTTTAAAATTTCTTTTAGAGGCAGGGTCTCACTCCTCCTGGGCTGGAGTGCAGTGGCTGATCATAGATAGCTCATTGCATGGGCTCAAGCAACCCTCCTACCTCAGCCTCTTAAGTAGCTGGGACTACAGGTGTGTGCCACCACACCTCACTAATTTTTAAATTTTTTAAATTTTTAAAAATTTTTTTGTAGAGATGGGGGTCTCTCTATGTTGTCCAGGCTGGTCTCAAACTGCTGGCCTCAAGTAGTCCTCCCTCCTTGGCCTCCTAAAGCACTGGGATTATAGGTATGAGCCACCAAGCCTGGCAAAGGTGGTCCTATTGTAGCTGAACTAACCATGCACAAAGTGGAGGGGAAATGTATTCTAAGCATAAAGAATAGCTAGCAAAACAGGCTGAAAGGAGCAACTTAAATCTTGAGGCAGGAGAAAATTTGGTGAATTGGTAGTGTGGCTGTCGTGTAGTGACTAAGGGGTCCGAGATGGCCAGTACAGACCTTGCAGACAGTGGTAAGGCACTTGGACTCTGTTTACAGTGCCATAGTAAGTTATTGAAAGGTTTAAGTTATATATATATATTTTTTAAGAAATGCGTCTCACTATATTGCCCAGGCTGTGCAGTGGCTATTCACAGGAGCAATGGCCACACACTGCAGCCTCGAATTTATGGCCTCAAGCTATCTTCCTGCCTCAGCCTCTCAAGTAGCTGGGACTACAGGCCTGTGCCACTGTGCCCAGCATTCTTTTTAATTTCTATTTTTGTGTATGTTTTATAAAGTACAGTCTGTATAATATATTCACAGTGCATACTTAATTTTTCTGAAGGTATGCATTTAAAAAGTGTGCAGACCCCTTCTCTCAATATCTCATCCAGTCCTGTACCTTTAATTACAATCTGCACACTTTCAAATCCAGAATTTCTGTCTCCCACCCTAGTTTTTACTGATCTCCAGATTCCTATACCAGCAGCTTTCAAGGCAGCCCTGAGGCAAGAGAGTGTATTAGAGACCTGAAAGAATTCCTGGTGGCTGGCTTGAGAGGGTAAGAGAGGGTGAGAGATGAGGATAGCAGGGCCAAATGGTGGAGGGCCTTGTTGCTGAGAAGTTGGACTCTCTCCTGAGGGCAGTGGGGAGCCACTGACCCACTTATATCCAGGAAGGTGGCATGATTGGAAGTGCATTAGTAGAGGACCACAATATTTCATTTTATTTTAAAAAAAAAATTTTTGGAGATGGGGTGTTGCTCTGTCACCCAAGCTAGAGTGCAGTGGTGTGATCACAGCTCATAGTAGCCTCCAACTCTTGCCACAAGCGATCCTCTTGCCTCAGCCTCCCTAGTCACTGGGATTACAGGTGTGAGCCACTGCACTAAGCATATTTCTTCATTTTAAAGATGAGTAAAGTAAATTTTCAGAGGGGACCTAATAGTGGCCCAAGTATCCAGTGACAGAGCCAAGTCTAGATCCCCAGGCTCCTACCTCCCAGTCCAGTGCTCTTGCTGCATGTCCATCCTTCATCTCAGGGAGCATCTGGGGCCCAGGGGGAACATCCAGGTGGAGGAGACATGAAGCATCCGTAATGGCTACTCTCGATATAATGGGATCCCCAGTGCCTTAGCTTTGGTTCTGCCAGTAGGCTGGGCTCTTGGAGGACCAAGGTAAATAAAGCCTGCTTGATAATAGGTCCCTATTATTACTACTGTGATTTTGTTAAGTGAGGTATTTAAGTTAGTTTGGGTATAGTGAGGTGTGGCACAGCAAGGGACACTCAGACTGAAATGGTGAAAAGATGAAATTTATTACAGACCCAGAATGAAGAAGTCAGCACACGTCACAGGGCCACCAGGAAGGGGGGAGCTGTCCAGGACACACATGACACTAAGGGGTTACACTGTTGAGTAAGCACTATTAAATTACCAGACTTAAAGCAAAAGTAAGGTAGTCAAGTGGTTCAGGGTATAGGCCTTACCATCTAGAACACAAAAGCAGGAAATGGGTGGAGACTGCCTCAAAAGATATAGGTGAAAGGTGACAAGCCAGGGAAAGGACAAGAAGATGCATATTGAGGCAGCATTAATACGAATGAGAGTTATGACATTTACTGAACATTTTAGGGAGGTCTTCTCAATAGCCCTGCAAGTTAGGGACAGGGAAGCTAAGAGAGATGAAGGAACTTGTCCTCCATTATGCAGCTAGGACCTGGGTAACCTGTGATTCAAACTCTCCTCTGTCCAGTTCCCAAAACTAAGTTTGTTCTTTCTTCTACAGACCAAAAAATACATTTCAGCAGTGAAGACAGACCCTTTAAAAAGATAACTTGATGCATATGTTCAGTGTTACAAGTAGATCCTGAGATGGGTTTGTTTTGCCTTTGGGGACTGGTAAGACTCCAGTGTGTTGCTGGGTTTTCAACACGAATAGGAGCTCACCAGAAAAAAAGGGACAAGACCTATTGGTAACAAGTCAAGAGGGAAAATAGGAGTACTGGGGCCCAGGACTGGGTAGGCAGGTAGGAAAGGGCCAAACAGAGTAATGGTTGGCCCACACTGTGCAGAAGGGTCTCCCGGGCCAAGTCTGTGTCAACTTTGACTTCTTTCCTCGCATCCTACATCCAAGCCATCATCGAGTCCTGTTGGCTCAAATACATATCTGGAATCTGACCATTTTTCACCCCCTCCCTTGCTATCACCCTGGCCCCAGGTCTAAGCCCCCATCATATCTCACTTTTTGCCCTTGCCTACCGGCAGCCTACTCTTGACAAAGCAGCCTGAAAGACAAATCCTTCTAACATGGTATTCCTCAGCTGTGGCTACAAATTCAAATCTAAGGAATTCTCAACAAGATCCTATGTCTGTACCTCACCCCAGATATTCTAATTTAATTGATATGAAGTGGGACTCGGGCATAGCTTATTTCTTAAAGCACCCCAGATGATTCTAACATGTAGCCAGGGTTGAGAACCACTGTTGCAGTGTATAAGTCTCACGTCCCTTTGTCAAATCCTCCAACACTTCCCATCTCAGAGTATAATCCAATGGTCTAAAAGGTCTCCTGTGACTTCTCTGACCTCCCCCAGTAAATTCCATTCCAGCCAAACTGGTTTTTTGTTCACTGAACAAGTAAGACACACTTCTGCCTCAGGGCCTTTGCCCTTGCTCTTCCCTCTGCCTGAAACACTCTTCATCCAGAAGTCTGTATGACTCAATTCCTCTTCTTCAGGTTTTTGCTCAGCTATCACCTTGGTGATGGCTTCCTAGTGGGCCCAACGCTTGCCTTCCACTCCCTACCCTCTTTCTCCTGCTCTATAGCACTTATCACCATCTGACTTCCCATTTAATTTAGTTACTTATTATCTGACTCTTCTCAACTGGAATGTAAGCCCCAGGAGGTCAGGAATTTGGTATTTGTTTGTTTGTTTTCTGCTACATATTCCTATCACCTCAGTGCTGTCTGACTTATAGTAGGTGCTCACTAAATCTTCACTGGATCACTGAATTTCTGTATGTGTATATGTTTTGGTGGAAGCTAGCTCAAGCTTAGGGCCATGTGGAGTCTGAGGCACTAGGCAATACCAGGGAGAGGTCAGGCATTTGAGTCTGGAGCAGATGAGGACTAACGCTGCGGGAGGAGCTGAGCAGCCCTGGGAAAAGGGGCCAGGACAAGTCCGGAGGAACAAGGACATAAGGGCAGACAGAGGCTCCTCCCACCCCCACTTGCTTCTCCCCATGCTTCTCTTGGCAGGTGACACTTCCATCTGCCTGGTTACTAGACAGGCATCTGGGGTCATCCTTCACTAGTTATCTCCACATCTCACTCCCCAAACCAAGTTCTATATTATTTTTCCTAATACCTCTAACGTCTGCCCCCTCTGTCTGCACTACCGCCACCGCAGCCATCCTTTCCCCTAGACTATTGCGCACCTTCATTGTTCTCGACATTGTAGTTTGCAGTTTGAATGATATTTCTAAAACATACATTTGACCTTCTCTCTTTGTCTTAAAATCTTTTGGTGGGCTCCTTGCTGCCGTTCGAGCCAAATCCCAGCACCCACGAGGGCTTCTGTGCACGTGGACAGCACTCTCTCTAAACTCATCCCTTGCGCCAGTAGGCTCCCAAGGCTTCCTTGCACCTGCGGGCCTCCCTCTGCTCAGTACCCAGACCCCAGACCTCGTCTTGGGGGCAGCCTTTTCTGACCGCACTTCCTCTCTGCCCCACTCCCCCAGGCCTCAACTCACGCACACTCATTACTAACACTGTTTGGCGGCCCGTCAACCGCGTAGCGGGGGCGCCTGAAGGAAGTACTGTAATTGCGAGGCGCCTGTGTGGGTCACCGCTGCGTCACGGACAGAGGATAGCGAGGTCGCCCTTGGGAGGTAGCAAGGGAGCCAGGAGCCAGTCCTGGAAGCCAATGAGTGAGTATGAAGGGTGTTCCGCTGCGTCAGCGACGCCCGAACCCAGGACCCAGCACAGCCGGGCCGTGGGAGGGCAGCGCAGGCCACCCTCGTTTTCCACCGAGGGGTGCTGAGCACTCCGCGGACCTGGCGGGGGGTCGCAGGGCTAGGGCCTAGTCCGCCGCCCTTCCCAGGCTCTCTTCCTCTCTGGGCATCTGCAGTTGGAGCGGAAGGGGCGGGGACGCGGGCGACGCCAAGGAGCGCACAGTCCAGGGTCCGCGATCCCGCGGGGCAAGAGGCGGCCTCCTGTCTGCGCAGACGCGCCGCTCAGGCCGGGAGGGGCGGGGCCTGGACGGGTCGAGGGGCGGAGTCAGATCCCGGGCCCACCTCCTCGAGCTCCTGAGAGCCGCCGAGTGCTCCGCACCCCAACTGTGCGGAGGGCTTCAGGTGAGCCGGGGCACTGAGGGGTTAGGGAGACCTCCCTCGAGGTCTGGCAGTCGGTCTGACCGCGGGTCCGTCTGTCTTGCTGTCCGCCAACAGCCGCCTCCGCAGAGAATGGGAGAACAAAGGGAGGGGGCGGTTCTGGGGCCCCTGAGGGAATCCAGGGTCCCAGGTACCCCGCCCCGCCCACTGACACTTTCGGTTTCTCCCGAGTCAGAGGCGCCGCCCGAGAGACCCTGGGCCGGCGCGCAGCTGCCCCGCCGCGTTTGCCTGTCCGTCTTTGTGTCTGTCTCTGTGTCTGTCTGGCTGTCTCCGAGCTTGCCTCCACTTCCAGAACTAAGCCGCCCCGACACCGACATCCCGAAAACTCCAGCCCCTTTCTCATGGCAGGTAAATGCGCGCAAGGCCGGGGGTCTCCGTTATTCCCCCACGGACTTGGGAGCTAGGTGTGGAACATATCCTCCGAGAATGTGCTCGGACTGGCTGGGTGGGGCCCCTCCCTTCCTCCTGGGGAGCCTCCGCCCTGCTCCCCTGCCCCATCTCTCTCTGCCTCTTCCCGCCACATTTCCCCCCGCAGCCTTGCGGGCCACAGACTGAGGAATAAGGGCATGAGGTCACGGGTCCCTTTCTAATCTAACCCTGTCCCCCAACAGGCTACTTGTCCCCCAAAGGCTACGCTCCGTCGCCCCCACCTCCCTACCCTGTGACCGCTGGGTACCCGGAGCCGGCGCTGCATCCTGGGCCCGGGCAGGCACCGGTGCCTGCCCAGGTACCTGCCCCTGCGCCTGGCTTCGCTCTCTTCCCTTCGCCCGGCCCCGTGGCCCCGGCGTCTGCTGCCCCCTTCTTGCCACTGCCAGGGGTGCCTTCTGGCCTGGAATTCCTGGTGCAGGTGAGTGGGAGGAAGGAAGGGTGACGGGGAGGGGACCTGGGCCTGCAGGTGGACCAGCTGATGTCTGTGCTGCCCCTAACTCTCTTTCCAGATTGATCAGATCTTGATTCACCAGAAGGCTGACCGAGTAGAAAGTAAGTAGGAGGAGTAGGTTGGGCCTCATGATGGTGACAGGGATGATGGGCGCCTAGGCAGGCCGTATCTGAGTTTCAGTGTCCCCCTTGGCAGCGTTCCTAGGCTGGGAGAACTGTAACCGGTACGAACTGCGCTCGGGGGCCGGGCAGCCTCTAGGTCAGGCGGCCGAGGAGAGCAACTGCTGCGCCCGTCTGTGCTGTGGTGCCCGCCGGCCGCTGCGAGTCCGTTTGGCGGATCCTGGGGACCGGGAGGTGCTGCGTTTGCTCCGCCCACTCCACTGTGGCTGCAGCTGCTGCCCGTGTGGCCTCCAGGAGGTGAGTGGGAAGGATGGGGTTGGGAGGAGGCTCTGGTAGGGGGCGGCCTTGATGGGGTGGGACAATAGTGGGGCAGGCCGAGGATGAGGCATGGCTGGCTAAGAGTGGGCAGATGGGGATGGGAGATTTAGTGGAGGGCCAAATAGGTAGAGTTGGGACCAGTGAGAGCTTGGGCCAGGGTGCCCTGGCTGGGCAGTTGACCCCGTCTGCTTCCCACTCTAGATGGAAGTACAGGCTCCACCAGGCACCACCATTGGTCATGTACTACAGACCTGGCATCCCTTCCTCCCCAAGTTCTCCATCCAGGATGCTGATCGCCAGACGGTCCTACGAGTGGTGGGGCCCTGCTGGACCTGTGGCTGTGGCACAGACACCAACTTTGAGGTATCAGGAATACAGGGAGATTCCTGGGATGTTCATAAGCAAGATGGCAGCTTCCGTGAGCCAGGTTGGCCAACACTAAGGTCAAGATCGTGAGCTTGTCAATCCAAATCCACAGTGACTCCTGCCACATTTGCAATTTTCCTCCGTTGGGAAATAATAATGGCCCCATGGTCTTATAATAGTATTGCAAAGAGGATTTCATCTTAAGGACCAGTGCTGATGGTTACATACAGCTCCAAGTTGTTGGTGGTAGGGAACCTAAGGCCAGACTGGATTTAGGGTGAAAGATGATTAAGTCTGCTGTGGGCTGGGTCCATGTGGCTGCTATGCATAAGTTTGCGAGCCCAGGCCCTGGAGCAAGCGCTAATTTAACGTGTTAACATCCCATGGCTTGCGCTGCCGATCTAGAAGTCCAAATGGCCCCTCCAACCTGATATCCAGGTGATATTCTTCTCACTGTATATTCCTATCACCAACCCGGAGCCTGGACATCCCAAGTGGTGAGAATTTCAGAGTGAGGCCTGGGAATCACCTTGGTTTGCAGAAGACAAAGGCACTCCACAGATCCTTCTGTCTTTAAGGGATAATTCCCTGTGCAGATAAGGGAAAAAGAACAGGTATAATCCAGTAGACTTTCCAACACTTCTAATAGGTGCCATATGTAAGGCTAGTTATAAAAAATGAGTCACCTTGGCAGCCGGAGGGAGGTTCTGTAATGGGAACTGGTTGGAAAAGAGATAAGTGGGTGATCCCTGGATGAGAATGTGTAGACTGTGGGGTTCTCATAGCATCCCTTTTACACAATTATAAATGGTCCATACTTGGGGCTGCACCCTTGGGACTGCAAGGCTAGCTAGGACAAGTCCTGCCCAGTCTAGGATTGGGCTGCAAGAAGTGTGCCAGAGCTGTAGGACAGTGGGGAATAAGGATGGGAAGGACACAGAAGGAAATTGCTCCAGTTCTATTCACTGGAGAATGAGCATAGCAAAGGACCAGTAAGTCACTGTCAGTTACCACCCACATCAGCCGGGACTGTTGCTGGTGGGCTCAGAGAGGCCAATGGAAATTGTGGTCCTCAAAGGCTACTTACTGCTTCCCCTCCCCCTAACAGACAGGCTTGGATCCCCTCTAGATCAGGCTTGCATGTGATGCTGCACAGGCCCCCACCCCCCTACTTTGCAGAGTAGGGAAAAGGCACTCCTTTGTGTAGACAAAGCCTTCTGGGAGTGTATTTGGCTGGTAGAAATACAGCCAGGATTTCAGCAGCCTTCCTTGCCCTTCTCAGCTAGGGTACTTTGTGCTGGGCACAAACTGCATCCACTGTGGGTGGCAGGGACATTGGGAACCAAAGCAAACCTAGCAAACAGCCATGTACTAAGGGGATTAGATTATATCTTGCTTCCATTCTTCCCACCACTGGTGTCCATTTATGTCATGCATGGCCTTTGAATAGCAACAAATCAGAGTCTGAATCTTGATTTTTGCTATAGACTCAGTGTGACGTAGGGTGCCTGCTTCCCCAGCTGCTGCATTCTGTGATGGGAACCAGTTGGGAAAGAGGTAACTGGGTGATCTCTGGATGGGAACATTTGCTGAGTGTAGAGCTTGCACAATTCATACATGGTGACTGTGGGAGTGGATTGGAGGCAGGTGAGATTGGTTACTTTCTCCCCAGTTGGATCCTTCCTCCCTCCCTCCTGACAGGTGAAGACAAAGGATGAATCTCGCAGTGTGGGCCGCATCAGCAAGCAGTGGGGAGGGCTGCTCCGAGAAGCCCTCACGGACGCAGATGACTTTGGCCTGCAGTTCCCGCTGGACCTGGACGTGAGGGTGAAGGCTGTGCTGCTGGGAGCCACGTTCCTCATTGTGAGTTGGCTGCCTCCCCTCCCCTGCTGCTTCTCTGCTGTTGTATGAAGCTTTGTGCGCTTCCTGGCCTCTTGCTAGAAGGTTAGGGATAATGTTATGGGGGGTTGAGGTTCCAGACTTGGGTTGTGAGAGCTGAGCCAGGCTGGCCCAGCAGTTCTCCTGTTGACCGTGGCCTCCCCTCAGGACTACATGTTCTTCGAGAAGCGAGGAGGCGCTGGGCCCTCTGCCATCGCCAGTTAGAGGCCGCCTCGGTGTGAGGAGACCATCACCTCAACCAGAACTCAAGATGGTCACTTGCCCTGGCCTGGCCCCTCCTCAGAGGCAGCCCCTTTCCTCCATGTACACTGCAGGGTACAGACAGGGGTCCCATCCCTACCCTACTCCCTGGCCTCCTCCCCTGTGGTACCCACAGAAGAGCATATATGAGAGCCTGTCCCCTGCTACCTCCCACCACTGTCTCCTAGCAGTCCCTTAGCACACAGGCATATAGGCTTTCAAACTTCCCCTACCCACTCCCTCTCGCCCCCTTCTGGGGGTCTCTGCTCCAGAGGAGGCCTCTGGAACCCAGGACTCGGGTTTTACAGTTTTGCAACAGGGCTGGGTGGGGAAGGGCAAGCAGCACCAAAGATGGCCGACATAGCCACCTGCATCAGCTTGGTCAATTAGCTCAGCCTCAAACTATGGCACTTTGAGGGGGTCCCCACCTCCCTACCAACAGCTGTAGGGGCGGGGCCCAGTGCCAATTTCCTCTCCCCGTTGGGCCCTGCCCACAGCTGGTGCTTGCTGCAGCTTCCTGTGCCTTATTTAACCACCCCTTCCTTCCCTTGCCCTAGGAAGGAGGCTGCATCTTTGTATGTTATATTCATATAAACTTTGTAACTTTTTGGACATTGGAAGATGTATGTAATCGGCGAGGGTAGAAGAAAGAGTTGGTGTGGGAAGAAACAAAGGGAAATGTGACAGCTGAATTTGGGCAGGGACAGCTGAATTTGGGCAGGGGCTGGCCTGCCTCATAATCCATGCTACCAGGATCAAATGTCCTTGAGTCCACAAGAGCAACTGTCATCCCCTACAATGGCCTTGGGCCATGTGTCCCAAGTCAATATGGCTGCTTCCATCATCCAGGATGACTGCTCACAGAGTTCAAGGTGGTAGCTGATGACAGTTCAGGGTGGCTGTTCCCATGGTCCAGTATGGCTGCTTCATCATTCTCTGTAGCGAGTAGAAGCTTCCCCTGGATAGGATATATAGCAGCTCTTTTCTCCAAGTGCTCTTGTTTGGGAGTGTGGTGGGCAGAGTGGATTAGATCCTTCTTGCCATGGCCGAAGGAGCTTGAGCCCTTGGAGGCCAAGGGGCAGGGTAGGCAGGAGACATTTGTCAGTGTCTGACCCAGGGCTCTTCCTCTACTGCCTATAGCAGGTGGGATTTCCCCAGGTGGGAAAGTCTACCCCTGTCAGGACCTTGTTCTGATTCTGCTTGGTCCCACATGGCCAGGCCCTGAGAGGCCCAGGCTTCCCCTGGCATACATGCCCAGGGAAGCAGAGCTCAGTGCCGGGCCAGGACATAGCGGCTGGCAGCTGAGAGGTCCCACTGGTAATGCTCCAGGATGCGCCGGCAGTCAGCTCGAGACCGGCTACTAAGGTGGAAGAGCTGGTCTACCTGTGGGAGCAGGAGAGAGGGCAGCTGACCACTAGGTGTCAGGGGTAGGAGAGGAGGTAGCCCAAGAGAAGGGTCTGGCTTTACCTTGAGGTTCTGGATGGCAGACTCCACATCTCCCCCAGTGGCTCTTAGTGCTGCCTGGCACTCGTGGTGGGTGACTCCATGCACACTGAGCTCCATCTGTGGGGGACAAAGCTTTATTTAGTCTCCTGCTCCAGACTGTAGCCCCTTCTGGACTAGTGGCCACTGCAGTGAGACCTCACCTCTATAATCTTCCTCTGCAACTCAGGGTTGGGCAGGAGGGCTCCAGTGGGGACAGAGGCTTTAGTGGCTCCAGGCACTTCCATGGGGTGATTGTATGGGGGTTCTCTTTTGGGCCAGGGAGGCCGCTCTCTAGGGGGCTGGCTGGGCTGAGAAGAAGAGCTGGAGGCAAAAGGCAGGCGTAGAGGCAGGCCTGGGGGTCCCTGGGGCACAGCTCTGGCTTGTCGAAGTTCAGGGGGGCTCGAACCGCCCCCTGTGGGACGAGTGCCCAGGGACAGAACTGACTCCAGACTCTTTGAAATGCCTGTACAGTGAGAAAGAAACAACTTGAGAGGAGGCCCAGATGCTAGGTCCTGCCTTCTTCTTGCTCTCTGTCTTACCTGTGCTAAGCTGGATGGTTTTCCAAACATATGCAGATAAGCTAGCCAGCCCTGCCCTCAGGATGATCCACATGTTAGGTGGGACAGTAAGATAGGCATACAAATGGACACCAAGGCCTAGGCAGCTGAGGGCCCAAAAAACTGAGTGCTCAGGGTCCAGAGTAGGGAGGTGCTGTTCAGTAGGGAAGGCAGGGGGGCTTCCTGTCTCTTAAAATCTCACAGTATAGCTAGGATGCCAACGAACAGAATTTGGTGGAATGAAATTATACATGCAAAGGCATGGATTCAGGGCAGGGGCACAAATGGAGGGCTGTTCTGGATCTCCTCAGAGACCCTGGAGTCCTGCCATGCCCACCTTTCATCCTGTGCAGGGGAATGTTCCTTCTCTGGCCCCGTGCTGGGTGTAGATTCCGAAACTTTTCCTTCTTTCTGTCCCTGTCAGAGAGTGATCAGTTCATCCTCAACACCACCCCTCTCCACTACACACACCAATGTTCACTCTCAAACTCTCTGGGCACCTAGGAGACCCAGGTGGAAGCTCTAGCTGGGAGGCAAGTCCAGGATCACCAGCTTCCACCCTGGTCCTGTCCCCAAGCTTCCCTTCCAGAGAAGTTGCTGGACTTGGTCCCCCCAGCCCAGCCCTATCCCCCACCCTTTCAGGTCCTCACCCCTCTGTGCTTCCTGGGGGTTGCTCTCCCTGGGCAGGGGAGCCTCTGTGCACTGGACAGGCAGCTGGCGAGCCCGCCGGGTCTGTCAGGGTCACTGCTGAGGCTGGGAAGCTGCCCACTTTGAAGGTGCGACCATTCTGGCCCTTCCAGATTGTGGAGTTGGGGCTGTGGGAAGAGGAGCTGGTGAACAGGATGGGACAAGGAGAAGAGTGGGGTCTGGGCTGTAGCCCACAGTCAGCTCACCAGGCTGTGTGCCTTGGAGCTGCATCTGCCTGGAGGGAAGCCTCTCCGTAATGCAAAAGCGCTCTGTGGGCCAGCAGCAGCCCCAGCAGGGAGGCCAGGACTGTGCTGGAGCTCTCAGGGCTCAGTGGGGAGAGGAGAAGAGGCAGAAGATCAGGGTTCAAGGAGTTGGGGAGAAGCAGAAAGGGGACAGGAGTCAGGAAGGTATGGAGGGTGTCCTCCTCCTGGGGCTGCTTGGGAGGTATGGGGCTGTCACCTGCCCTCGATGATAGTGATGGGATCACCAGGCTCCATCTTCAGGGCACCTGGCTCTGTGACATCCCTTACACAGCGTCCCTCAGAAGGCCAGGCCTATGAAGACAGGAGGAAAGGGTTGAGCTTTTGGCCTGAGTCAGAAAGGTAATATGGGAACATGGAAGAAAGAAGACTCCCCTCTGTGTACCCACCAATCAAACCCACACCACATATGTCCTTTGTGCTGGGCCCAGGGTGGGACTCTTCTTGTCCCCTAGTTGTAATCCGGTGGGGGAGGTAGACCTGGATTCCATGCCAAGCTGTATACTGCCCAGGGTTCAGAGCAACAGAGAAGAGTCTTATCTCTACCTAGAGCTTCACAGCCACTGTGGCCTACCTGGTCCTCTCATCCTCAGAATTATCCCTCTCATCCATTCTTGCACCACCCCAGAGTGATATAATGTGCAAAGCTGGTTTGTGACTCCCCTGCTCAATACCCTTCCATAGCTTCCAAATGCCCTCAGTGTAAAGACTGAACTTTAACAGTAGAGTGTAGTGATTTAGGGAACAGCCCTGAAGTCAAATTGGCTTAAATCCCAACTCCTCCACTTACTGTATGACTTTAGGCAAGCCACATAAACTGTCAGTGCCTCAACTGTCCCATCAGTAAAATGGAGATAATAATTACCTCATCGAATGGCTGAGAGGATGCAATGAGTGAATCTGCATAAGGATCCACATAAAGCACGTAGTGTGGTACCTTACACTCTAAGGTGTACCTGTTAGCCAGTGTTACCTGTCATGCCTTGGAAAACCCTCCAGCACACAGCCCCTGCTCACTCTGCTGCCTCATTACTTCCGTTTCCCCCTCCCACACTGAACTCTTCTTCTGCCTGTCAAACACCCCCTGTGACCTACTGCTCTCTCCTCTGTGCCCCTTTTCTGGCCCAGACACAGACCGTAGTCTCCCAGACTGCATCTAGGTAGCCCCAAGCTGTCTCCCCAGGGCTCTGAGCTCCCTGCAGGTGGGGACTGAATCTGTTTTGCTCAGAGCTGGGTCCCAGAGCCCAGCATTGGCATCTGGATATGTTAGTCTTGTGCATGGAACCCCTGGAGAGAGAATGGAGGAAAGAAAGACTGTGTATCTGAGGGGATGGGGGTCCCCACCTCTTGGAGAAGCCCTTCCAGTTGGGAAAAGTCAGGCCGGTCAGCAGGGTGGAGGGTCCAGCAGCGCAAGGCGAGTGCGTAGAGGGCCCTGGAGCAGAGGGGCGGCCTAGGCAGCCGTGCTCGGTCCTTCTCCAGCTTCTGCAGGATGAGGTATGGCGGGACCCCAGCCCAGGGCTCCTCGCCCCTGGAGAACATCTCCCACAGCGTCACCCCAAACATCCACACGTCTGAGGCAGATGAGAAGGCTCCCTGGCGCAGGCTTTCTGGGGCACACCTGCGGAAGGAGGTGGAGCTGAAGGGGGCCGGATATGTGCCTCTCAGAGCTCACCTTCCACTGAACGCCTCCCCTCTCGCACCTCCCCTGTGTTCTCAAAGTCCTCAGAAGTCCTCCTTTCCAAGGGTGACAACCCCTCTTGTCCCAGGCTCCCTCAGAAGACCAGCCCTCCAGCTGCCTAGCTGCGGCCCTCCAGACCCACCCTGCTCGAGCGCCCCGCCCTCACCAGGCGTAGGGGATGGGGCGGGGCCCGCCCATGACGTAGCGGCCCCGGGCACCGCCCAGCGGCCGCACCAGCCCGAAGTCCGCCACTTTGACAGTGCGTGGCGAAGCCAGCAGTAGGTTGCGTGTGGCGAGGTCTCGGTGCACTAACCCGCGGGCCCCCAGGTACGCCATAGCCCCAGCCAACTGCCGCAGGAAGAGGCAGAGCAGGGCCACGGGCAGCGGCGGTGTCGGGGCAGGGGCCGTCAGGCGCGCGTGCAGGGAGCCTAGCGGCGCCAGCTCCATCACCTGCAGGAGGGCAGCGCCTTGTGAGCTGGGTCCGCCCGGCGGGACTCTGGCCGCCCACCCTCCTGCAGCACACTAGCCCCGGGGCTGTGCGGGGAACCAGCGTGTGGATCTGCTCACCATCTGCAGAGGCTGGCCCAGAACAAGGCCGTGCAGACGCAGCACATGTGGGTGCTCCAGGTTCATCATGACTGACACCTCTCGAAGAAAGTCCCCCAGCTCTGTGCCCACGGGGCCTTCGGGACCTACCCGGAGGGACTTAACAGCCACTGGGACCTGGAGGCGGGGGAGCACCATCAGGCACACTGGGGAACCACTACGCCAAGGCCAGAGCAGAGAGGGCATGAGGAACAGAGGGGGCAGCTGGGCCAGGACCCAGGGATAAGGTAGGGTCCCTGGACACTCACAGTCTGGCCGCTGGGCAGTGTCCACAGCCCTCGGTGCACCACACCAAAGCAGCCTGAGCCCAGCAGCTCCCCCCTGCACACAGCACCCTCTGGGATCAGACACTTAAGCCCACCCTCTGGCTCAGGGAGGCAAGATGGTCTGTCTGAAGGCGGGGTGGGCTCCTTCTGCTCTGGGGCAAAACCTCCTAGAATCTGAAACAAGGGTGGGAAATCAGGTGTGCAGAACCCTGCATCCCCCCCAGCCACCTGGCCCACCTCATTCCCCGGCTTAAGCTGCTCTCCAACCCCCAACAACACATACCTTGTAGACCCAGTTCTTAGGCTTGAGACCTGAACGGTGCCTCTTCAGAGCTTCAGCCAGTCTGCGCTGGGCTGGGGAGGGCAGGGCAGAGAGAGATTTACAGTCAAGAAAAGGGGTGGGGGGGGGGAACAGGCAACTGATAGGCTGGGGAAGGAGAGACCAGGGTGTTGAGGCAGGGGTCTCTTACCAGGCCGGCCCATGCCAATGCCGTCCAGGTCCTCAGGCCTTACAAAGTCAAAATGCTCTGGCCGAGTGACATTAAGCTCCTCAAGGATGGGCCGGTAAAACTGGGCCAGCTGGAGGTCTCGGAGCAGCCTCAGTAGCCACAGGGAGCCTGGCTCAGGGAGCATGTCTGGAGAAGGAATCCCTAAGGAAGATGACATTCCCCTTCAGATGTATAGCCCAGGGTAAGCACCTGAGACACTCAGACACCAGAGACAGGGTCTCCAACTCCACCCACAAGCCATCAGAAATGCTCAGGTACGGAGGGAGGGACACATCAGACAGCCAGGAACACAGCCATTCACACATACAAACCCCAGGTAGAATGCTCCCCATGCCAAGGCCTCCAAATACTCTACCCCTCACCACTGAGTAACCTGCCCTCCTCACACCTGCGGTTTTAGCACACAGCCTGCTCACACTAGACTCCAGGTGTGGTGCCCTCCTCAATCCTGAGATATGGCTCTGTACCCCTAGGATGCCAGACACACACAACCTTTTTAGACCTGAGCTACACTGTTGCACATACTCACTCCTGAGACACCTCCCCTCTTCAAACATGAGACATTTTTGCCTACCACACACACAGAGAAGAGCCCAGATATGCTAACCACTCCGTACCTCAGACAAATAGGTAGACACGGGCACACACACACACAAAGGTATGCTGTCTCCCACACACTGCTACCTCTGCACATACTGAGACCCTCGGATATGCTGCAAAACATGCCCTCTCAAAGCTGAGACATCCCAGCATGGGGCTGCAAAATGCCCAGGCTGACTGCCACACGCCTCTCACATCTGTGTACTTGAGACACCGTATGTAGTTCACTGCCTCCAAACACCAAAGATACCCACACACAACACAAGACACCAAGGTACAGTGTCCACACATACCTTTGTTATACCAGCATACTGTCCCTCAACCCAGGGACAGACACCCAGCCTCACTACCTCTTATACAGTTGAGGCAGCAACATTTGAAATCAAATCGGGCATTTGGGATGGGCAGCTAAGCTTAGGTCCTCCCTAGAGAGCCACCTAGGCTACCAGGTGCACAGTCCCGTCCACACCCACCTCTCAGCTCCAGCTCCTGCCGGCAGCCTGAGTCACTCAGTCTAACTTGGCTTCAAGGCAACTCCACCAACCTTTGTTAAATAAGCCTCTAGGAGCTGCGGGTACTGGCTGCCTGCACAAACACTCTCTCACACACACCTGGGCACTCCCGCCCCCCTTACGTGGAGGCCCCGACGCGGGGCCCAGTTGGAAAAGCGGAGACGGGAGGTGGGCTAGGAACTGGTAGCGAGCAGGGGGCGAGGAGGAGAAAGCCCAGGACGCTGGGAGACCCAGCAGGTAAGGTGGGGAGGAGAAAATGCGCAGGAGGGAGACTGGAGGAAACGCAGCAGCGGAAGGGAAGGACCCAAGCAGAGGACTAGAGGCCCGGCATCCTGCGGATGCACCTCAAACGACGGCTGCTCACCTGCCCGCCCCAGCCCGGGGCGTCCTGCTTGGTCCTGACCCTCACCTGGCGAAGGCGGAAGCGGCGGCTGCGGAGCCGCCCAGGTTGCCCGGACTAAATCATGAGAAGGGCGGGACAGGAGTAAATTCCGGGGAGGGCGGGGACCTGGCGGCTGGCCAGGGGCTGACAAGGGCCGCGCCCCCAATTCCCTGGTAAGACTCCGTGAGGGTCACAAAGGCGACTGGTGGCCCCTTTCTCCTCCAGGCCTGATCGACCCCCAGAGCACAAGCAGCCTACCTTGCCCTGTCCTTTGCTCGCCTTCCTTCACACCGTCTTTCCAGCCTTCTCCAAAGAACTTTCCACTCCTTCCCAGGCTTCGCTCCTCAGTGTCCTATCCCTCACGCCATCTCCCCCCAAATCCTTCACCTCTCTTAACCAGGACCCCATCCCTTAAATAAATAAGCACCTGCTAGAGATAGCTTGCCCAGGCAATGGGAATAGAAGGCTAAACAGGACACAGTCCCTGCCCTCGAGTAGGGGAGAGAGCTTCCTAGAACTCTCTAATTAATGAAGGAAAGCCAGGCAAGCCCAGGTACGTTGGCATGGGCCCAGGGCAGAGAGATGTTGCTGTTGGTACAGGAAGGCAGCCCCCAGCCAAGACTGAGACTATGTTGACCATGGGCAGCACTCCATGCCTCAGGGCAGCCTCCCCATCACTGACACTTCTGGCCTCATTCCAGTATGACACCCTGCCTCCCAGAGCCTCTGCTGACCCCAGGGCCCTGCATACTGCTACCTGGCCTGTGGCCACAGGGACACAGTCCAGGGCCTAGAAGAAGGCCCTGGGGAGGATCTTTCTCTCACCCTTTTCCTCTGGGGTCCCAGAGAGGAAGCTGCCAGTCTGAGGACATCTGGTCTGCCTCCTGTCCCAAGGGTGGATGTATGAACATAGCAGTTGCTGTCCCAGTGCTCTCTTGGCGAGAAAAGCCCTCCTCATCTTGGTAAACACATGGGATGTTCCAGCATTGATAGGAAAATCTTGGTAATGCGGTTCTTCATGTATTGTTTTCTTGCTAATTCTCTTGCCCTCCAACCATGCCAGCTCATCATACTGTAATTGCTCTCTGCTATATTGTTATCTCTGATACACACACTGTAGCTCCACAGGGGAGGGACTAGGTCTGTCGTGCTGATCCCTGCATTCTGAGTACCTAGGACAGTGTAGGTATATAATAGGCACAACGTATGCTGGCTGTAAAGAAATCTGCTCAGCATAATCATCATTCCTTTGTTGATGATCTGGCTTTACTCCCTGCTTTTAAGATATCATTGGTGTTTTGTTGTTTTATTATAATGTGTCTATTTCTTTCTATTTATTCTGTTTAATATGTTGTATTTCCTGTATCTGTGACTTCATGTCTTTCATCACTTTTGGAAAATTCTCAGCCAATATCTCTTCCAAATATTTCCTTTTTTTTTTTTTTTTTTTTTTTTGAGACAGAGTCTCACTCTGTTGCCTGGGCTAGAGTGAGTGCCATGGCGTCAACCTAGCTCACAGCAACCTCAAACTCCTGGGCTCAAGCAATCCTTCTGCCTCAGCCTTCCAAGTGGCTGGGACTACAGGCATGCGCCACCATGCCCAGCTAATTTTTTCTATATATTTTTAGTTGGCCAATTAATTTCTTTCTATTTATAGTAGAGACAAGGTCTCGCTCTTGCTAAGGCTGGTTTCAAGCCCCTGACCTTCAGCGATTCACCCGCCTCGGCCTCCCAGAGTGCTAGGATTCCAGGAGTGAGCCACCTCGCCGGGCCCAGAATACCTTTAATAAATACATATAGTTTTTAACAAAGAGCCAATCCAGGATTCTGCAGCACATTTAGATATAGCATGTCTCTTAAGTCTCTTTTAATAGAGCAGTTCTCTCATACTCTCCATTCCTCCAAGACAATTGATTTTAAAATGCCTGTACTAAGTATGTACTAAGTATAACCCAGTGTCCCTAGGCCTCACAAGCCTGGTATAATAATTAGTGAGAGTAGACTTTTCCCCAACTGTTTCTCTCATTGAACAGCCCCTCCTCTAGCTTTAGGTCCCAACTCCTCTGCCTCAGAGCTGTAAACTATTCCAGGAACAGAGGCCATGACAGCAGCCCTTACTGTCCTCATCTTAATCTCTGAATAAATAATAAATTTCTTCTCTCTTTGGGTCCTTAGAGAAATTCATACAGAGTAATTTATGCAAAATACAGTCCTATTGTTTACCAGCTCACCAATTCCTCAGTCAAATTTTGATAGGACAACATGCCCATGAAAGAAAACGCCCCATAAAAGTTAACTTGTATTGTAACTAAAACTCTTAGTAGATTAATTTTTAAGTTGTTTTAAAGTCTTAAAAAGAATCACATTCTCATTTTATCGGTACCACTCGCTTGGTTAAACCAATTTATAAATGTTGCTGCTAGTAGGTGTCACAAATAAGGATGAGAAACATTGACATTTACAAACCTGGCTTTTGTTTGCAGCAAATGTTATTTACTGAAGTAGCTCACCGAATGTCCTTTCTGACCCTTTATAATTAGCAGAATAAAGTTGCTGCTAAGTAAAATTACTTACTTTAATGGTTAACTTCTAGATAAGTTACTAGTTTTGACAAATGATTTTCAAAAATTCATAGAGAGGTTGAGTGTGTTTTAGTCTGCTTCAGATTGTCATATGCTTTGATAGACTCAAAGAGTAAGAATGTGGTTTCAATATTTTAAATATTTGTGACCTTCTCAGAAGATTTTTCTGGGGCCAATCTAAGACAGTTACATAAAACATTAGTTTTTTGGACATTAAAAAAATTCATGTGTTGGTATAAAGCATATAAAGAAAATTAATCTATAATAATCCAAATTTATAAAACGTAATAGGAAATAATTGTGTCGCAAATATTCTTTAGAAAAATCTAGTTTTCAACAATAGATTTACTAATAACTTTTTAAAAACAGTTTTTCAGAGATGGATCTCACTAAGTTGCCCCTGCTGGACTCAAACTCCTGGGCTCAAGCAATCCTCCTGCCTCAGCCTCCCTAGTAGCTGGGTTTATAGGCATATGCCATGCACCCAGCTCTCTCATAACTTTTTAATATCGTAAAGTATAACTGTTAAACAAATTTGTGTTTTTAGCTACCTTCTATACATTTTATAGGAGCGTGACAGCTTTTTTACTAGGCTCTTAAGTTTTATAATTTTAATGGCTCTTTGCCATTAAATTTATAGGATTGGGCCTACTTTTCATGCAAATGAAAGCTCAGCCCTCTTAAGGTGCTTTAGAGCAGTGGTCCCCAAACTTTTGGCACCAGGGACCGGTTTCATGGAAGATAATTTTTCCATGGACCAGGGGTAGGGAATGGGGAGTGGCTGTAAATAAAGACGAAGCTTCTATCACTCACCCTCCACTCACCTCCTGCTGTGTGGCCCGGTTCCTAACAGTCCATGGACTGGTACTGGTTGGTGGCCTGTGGGTTGGGGACCACAGCGTTTGAGGGATCTAACTCAATCTAGCGGCTCAGCTTGAAGTCATTCTTGTTTCTGGCTTTATTCAATCTTACACTTGTACCTGAATTCCAGTTTGGGGCTTTTATATCATTCGTATATCTAAGTGCATATTTTGAAGCCTGAACACCATAAATAGGCCCTTAACTTGTTTTGTGATGTCAGAGGTCTGCCTTATATTTTATAGCTCTTCTGGGGTTAAAAATTCTGGCCCCTGAACTCCAACACTAAATTTGCTCCCCTATCACTTGTTAGAACTGTCGTCAGGCAACCCCTTTCTCCCTGAACCATAATTTGTTAAGCCAATTCTCTCAACTGCATCCTTTTCACTACTACCACCAGTGCCCACCTGCCTTCTGCTGTTTGTACCACTGACCCACCTCGTAAGTATCTGTCATACCACTGACTGAGCTTTCATCCTGACAGTAATGATAACATTTCTCTGAATTAGATATTAGTGGATTCATTTAACCTATTTGTGGAAAATTTAAACTCATGAAGTCAATTTATGTCATTGCTTTGTGTGGAAAACTGGTACTTAAATTGGGCAGTATATGTTTCTCTAGCATTACTTTCAGTAGGCCACCAACTAAAATAAAGCAGTATCTGGATTGGTAGCAGGTTATAATTGTCCCAAGAAATGATATACATCTATTCTGAAATGTAAATTAAATGAGTACTGCATTTAATTTTGCTTTTTTTAGCTTCTTCTTCCATAAACTGATATATAACATCTGCTAGGATTAAGAGGATTTCTGAGAATTTTGTAGATGTTGTGGATGCAAAGGCTGTCTCTGACATTACGTGCATTTCAATATAGTAGAGGGAGACAATTAAATATAATAATAAAGTCTTTTAGGTTCTATGGTTGAAATCTACACAGAGTAGAGGAAAGGCCCTGGAGACAGGAGTGGCGAGTTCTACTTTTGGAGGAGGGAAGTATGGAAAGTTCTATAGGGTAGGTCATTCTTGGTCTTGGCATAAAAAAACAAGAAAAGTTTCCCCAGGTATGTAGGGTTAAAGGAAGCGTACAGGATGAATAGGGTATTTTAGATAGAGTATGCAGCTTGAATAAAGATATGGAAGTAAGAGCCATCATGGTGCTTTGCGGGGCTTTAAGCAGTTTGATCTGGCTAGAGCATGTGGTGCAATATGGTGGCAGACAGAGAATAATGCTGGAGAGGTAGGCAGGGCCCAGACCGTGGAGACCCTTGAAGGCCACCTGAGGAATCCAGACATTTTCCTAAAAGCAGTGAGGAGCCACTGAAGGGGTTTTAAGGTTGGGGGAGGGACAGCATCATAGGGTTACCCAGTGAGATTTTCATGCTGAGCTCCCTTTATAAGCAGGGTCAAGGATGAATGTGGGGAGCCAGGACTGGACACAGAGACCACCTAGGGCAACCTGATGTAGCCCAGATAGGAAAGGAGAGGAGTTAGCCAATGGGCAAACAGAGGAGAGGAAAGATATGAAATAAGGAGGTAGGATCAATGCGACTTGATTCCTGATTAGACATCGTAGAAGAAAAGGAGATTTTTGTACCGAGTGGCAACCTAAGAAAATGTAGGAGAAAGATCAGATTTTTTTTTGGTGGGGAAGGAGGGAAAATGAAATTCATCAGGAATTGATATTGGAATGGTTAAGATTGCTCAGTGAATGTGTCTAGAATGAGATGAGGATCAGGATATAATCACAAGGATCATCTACGTTTGAGACAAAGACAGAAGAAGGAAGTCAGAAAGATAAAAAGGAAATTGGCAGAAAGTGTTATCACAGAAGCCAAAAGGGGAGAGTGGTTCAAGAAAGAAGGTGAGCAAAACAGAGAGACTTTTTTTCTTTTTCCTCTGGGCTGTGACTAGGAGAGAAAGTAGTTATTATTAATAGAAGGAGACACAGAGTTGTAAGGGATTTTTGTTTTTTTAAGGTTTGGTAACTTGAATATGTTTATGCAAAATGGAGAAGAAAGAGTCTTTAGAGAAGGAAAGATACGAAAATAGGACAAGAGGGGAGCAGAATAAGCAACAGGGAAAGGCTCCACAGAAAATGGCAGGTGTGAGGAATAAAGTAGAGGCGAAGGGATTGGCCTTGAGACACTAAAATAAAGCTGTGAATGACAGACTGAGAGACAACGGACTGATTGAAGTACGGGTGCAATGGGAGTTAAATGACAGAGCAGGAAGAATAGAGGTTTTGGTCATATTTCCAGTCAATTTTAAATTTCTGATGAAGAGTAGTTCTGGATGTGGCATGGAACGGGATGCCAGAGACTGCAGATGAAGTTTGCTGGAGTCAGGAAAATCAAGGAAGTCTAAAACAAGAAACTCTGGATGTGGTAATCGCATTATGTAGAAATAAGCTCGTGATGGTGAAAAGAGTTGGGATCGCTTTGTTTCAACTTAGAACTGCCAGGGATTCCCTAGAAGTGTCCTGTTTTTATTTTTTTATTTTTTATTTTTTCCTGTGACCTACGAACTGGGAACTGGCTTGAACTAAACTGATGCTAATTGGATGTGGTTTGCCTAAGTTAGGCATCAGATTTCCAGCGTAGCTAGCATCATTCCCAGGCTATGACGGTGTTTGCAACAAAAGTCAGAGGACTCTACATATAGTCATCATTGCTAAAGGTAACAACAGAGGATGAAAATGATACGCTTTTACATCAAAAACTGTTTAAAATATATTTTTGTCATGGGAATGTTTCACTTATTTTAATAGACTGAGATGAGTAGTCTGTTTCCTAAAGATAGCGTGTGTACTATTTCTCTTTTAGCATCCCATTGTGTTTGTTGGTTAACCAGCATCTCAGTCGTCTAGCAAGAAAGTTTCCAGAAACTAAATTTGTTAAAGCCGTCGTGAATAGCTGTATTCAACACTACCATGACAATTGCTTGCCAACAATTTTTGTTTATAAAAATGGTCAGATAGAAGGCAAGTTCATTGGAATTATAGAATGTGGAGGGATAAATCTCAAGCTAGAAGGTAATGATGTCATTTTCAAATTTTGCTTGTTATAATAATAATAGGTGAAAACTTCCATAAATTAACAAGTATCATGAAGATTTATTTCCTTAATACATGACGTTTCTTTCCTTGCTTCTGCTCTCTTCTTGTATGCCTCCAGATTAATTTTCCTACAGTAATACTCTTACAGCACCTCTTGCTTAAAATCGTTTTTAGTTCCTTATCTCCAATAAGTTAAAAATTTAGAATCTTCTGCTTTGGAATCTCAGCTGAGCTCTCCAACTCTGTATCTCAGTTCTTTCTAGTTTCTGCTTCAGCGAGGCTGGTCTTCGTTCACTACCCCTGGTCATACCTTACTCATTTGTGCCATCACACTTTGTTACATACTCTTTGCTTGTACCTACAATACCCTACCTTTCTTTATTCTTCTTGTCCAAACTTATACCTTCATGGGTCCCCTCAATTTTCATTTACCCCATTTTGTAACCCTGGACCAATTCCTATTCTGCCTCCCTCTTCTCTACTGAATTTCTTCTCTATGTAATTTGTTTTTCACTTATTCACATGCTACCTGATTTTGTTGATTAATCAATTCCCTTTGAGTCTCATCTCCCTAAAAAGTGCAGAGACCATGTCTCCTATTATTTTTTTTTTCATGGCACACAGTACAAGACTTTATGTTTTTATCTTCTTTAATTATTTTTTGGTCTATTCGTTTTTTGGAACTGCTTTAACTCCATTTTATGAAACTAGAAATCTTTTCTTCTCACCATCATCTTAAAGCCACTGTGAATGGCTGTTTTCAACAGGTATTTTTTCACCTTGTCACCCAGTCTTGGGTATTCTATTTTAGCAGCACGAAACAAACGAAGTCACATTGTGATAATTTCTTCCTTTAAGTATAACTTTGCTGTATCCATTGTGTATTTTGACTCTGTAGTACTTTCATTGTCATCCAGTTCTAAATATGTCATTTCCATGTTAATTTTATTACCATCAACTTCTGTTTCATATAGATGAGAAATTCTTCTTTTCCTTTTTCCAAGATTTATATCTGACTTAATGATGGGTTATTTATTACAGAACTTGAATGGAAGCTAGCAGAAGTTGGAGCAATACAGACTGATTTGGAAGAAAACCCAAAAAGAGACATTGTAGATATGATGGTATCCTCAATTAGAAACACTTCTATTTATGATGACAGTAATAGTTCCAACAGTGATAATGATACCAAATAGAGAGAAATATTTAATAAATAGCTTTTAAAGTATATATATACTGAATGTTTTATTTACTACTGCCTTTATAATCAAAGATCAGAAAATTTACAAATAGATTTATTTTATTTCTATTTTTATATTAGAATTATAGCTTATATATCATTTCAAAAATTTTCAGGTATTTCAGAATATTCATTGCCTCTGAGAAAGCCAGAATTTGTGTTAAACTCTTATTATTTTTCTCTGGCTTATCCTTTTTCTGACCCATGTTGGACAAAACACAAATATTACAAGTCCTCTCTGTCGCCCACTCACTTTCAAAGAGGCCTATGCATGAAAATAATGAAAGAGAGCCATGAAGTTTCATTTAAGTCAACACATTTTAATGTCTATTATTTCAGAGCCTTCAGTGAGAACTTTAAAATTTATGACCATGTACTTTTTCTTTGAAATCTGTTACCTACTAAAAATATTAACCATTTAATAACGTAATTTATAGATTCTGAAAAGTACATAAGAAACATCCCCATTCATTATTATTGTTTTGAATAGTTCTGTTATTAAATTAGAAATTTACTAAGTATTCTCACTAATAGTTAACTATAGAATCATTAGGACAGTATGATGTGTAAGTTTCTAAATCCTGAGAAAGAGAGGTGAGAAAAATATACTGTGGGACTACCTATGTTTTAATAGTAATCACAAAAGAATTCAACAAGAGAAAACATACAATATTAGGACACTGCAAAAGGCCTGCAGGATGTTTTATCTTGGCATAATTATGAACATCACTTTTAGAGGAAAGCTTGGTAAATCCAGCACATAATAGTTGAATAACAGATTTTATTCTTCTACTTTGTTTGTGTTGATGTCCCATAATTCTGATTATGGATGTTTACTGCTGTTTGTGAGTGAATCTAGACTAAGTTTAAAAGCCCAGATCATAAAAATAAATTGGTGAGAATTGAGGCAGTTTAACACGGAGTCCGGAAAGAGCTCTTTGTTGCTATTAGTGGGAGGTTAGGGGTCTTAGAGGCTGCAGAGGACCATGAAGTGGAAGGAAAGTTAAATACAGATTTGAGTAAGTTAATGAGAATTTATTGCACCAGATAAGGTAAAATCAAGTGACCTAATTTTGGAAAAGATTAAGAAAACCCCTTTCTTCTGAGATAGCTAAGAAGGGTTCATGAAAATATACATCTTGGGACTGGGGGGAAGGAAAGTTAAGAGAGGTCACATACAGTTGTCTCTATTATGGCACTGTGCACACATGTCCGAGAAGTAACCCCCTAGTTATGGCAATTATGAGCAACTCCTGAATTCCTCTTCAGGATAAATCAGTTGTGGAAATGAAAGGAAGAAACTTATTATCATAAAGTTACCATGTAACTCTAATGCCATCTAATGCATATAAATATGAACATTATTTTCCCCTCCAATTGAAACCAAATGCTAAATGTACCCCTAAATGTAATCTTTTTAAAAATATATTTAGCTATTTTCTCTTTTAAGTTAAACAGAGGAAATACTATTAATACACATTGTTTACCTGTATCAAAACATCACATGTACCCCATAAACATATACAACTATTATGTACCCATAATAATTAACAGTACATTTAAAATAAAAAAATTAAAATAAAAAATTAACAGAGGCAGTACTGGTAGAATTTAGGAGAGCTAAAAGAAAGGTACATGTTTCCCTTTAAAATCTTAACTCAGATCCACCAGGTGGCAGTAAGTGGGTTTATCCACAAGCAATTCCGAAGACTTTAATATTTGTAAAGATCATAAAATTACACCGTGTTAGAACTGGCTGGTTGTGATTCTAGCTCCAGTCTTGCAAACTGCACACACACATTCCTCTAGCAGGGGCTCAGGCCTACCAACGCAGGGCACTACTATTTCCACATACTGCTTCATTTACACATTTTCATTTAAGTAGGGTATAAATATTTGTCAGAAGGCGGGAAAATCATTGAATACGTAATATTGTTCCCCATTTTACTGAATGAATTTTTTATTTAAGGGGGTACAAACTTAAAGGTTTTTTAAAAAATTGCCAATATTCAACCAGTTTGACCTACAAAACGGTTATTTCATCCTGTTTGTCTATTCCCTGCCACCTGTGCTGTATTGAGACTCCCATCCCTTCTTTATACTGCCGTGTCAAAATGTGGACCTAGAATCAGCAGCATTCCCGGAAATGCAGAATCTCTGGCCCCATCCCAGACTAACTGAACCAGAATTTTCTTTTTAATGAGATCCCCAGGTGATTGATACGCACATTAAAATTTGAGAGGCAGTAAGCAGCAGATCTTTTAAAGAAGGCTTGCCCACTTTCTTGAACCCTTCCCCCACACTCCAGGTTATTATGTCCGTCTAGTTTAAAACTCTAGTCTCAGTTCCAAGCCAAATATTCTCTGGCTGAACTTATGACTTAAGGAACTTTGAAGATTGAAAGTTGGGGTTTTTTTTAACCAGTCTTCTCCCTCTCCTTTGTCCATCCCTCTGGTGCTGGGGACTGGGAGAGAGAAGGGGGATGAAAGGGATAAGTTTCTCATAACTGTACAATCCATATTGCATCCAGATATTCACTCTTTAATGGGGCACATTGGGTTTTCCTACAAACTCTGAGGCAGCCTCCCCACTTCACAGTCCCTCGCTTGATGTGGAGATGAATTAGTTTTACTTAGTTCTCTCTCTTCTCCTGTAGCTTCCTCTCCCAGAAGTAAACCCAGCCTCTTGCTGCTAGAATTTCTTTCCCCCTTAGGTGTCAAGATGGCTCAGACATGGACAGCACTTTCTACACAGCATCAGTCGACCCACGAGAAATTTACACATCCTTGGCATCTTTGCTACATGGAATGGTAGAAATGCAAATTGCTTTACTTCAGCCCATTCCTGGCTATTTCTAAGTCTGTCTCTCTCCTGTTCAGGTAGGTACAGGGCCATATCAACAAGTCTGCCGGTTAATGAGGTGCCATTCTCCCCTTCTTACAGTCACTTCCAGTTTCTCCAGCTGATTCTATTGGAGTCTTGTTCACTTAACTTGAGGTGAGATGGGGCATAAAAAGGAAAGGAAAAGCCGCTGTAAGACATGGCTTAAATGATTCTCTCGTGTTCCTCCTCTTCCCAAGTATTCTGCTTATATGGCCTGAGAGTGGGGAGTTGGAGGTTTTGCCTATAGGAAGTCCAGTTTTGCCCAACTTTTAGCCCTGGCTGAAGGAGTGGTTATCTGGCCTCAAGTGTTGACAGATATTTAGAAGGTTGTTCCCTATTTTAGACTTCTATCAGCATCTTCTTATACAGGTGTCAGCTCTGTCTACTACAGTGTTACATATTCTTGTGGGTCCTGAAACACTCGATCACTAGCACAGTATTAGTCACATCATATTTTACTAACTTATTTGTCCTTTGTACCTTCACACGCATTACGAAGACCACCTCTTGACAATAATCTGCCTACAGTCATAATGTGGATATAAAGATGATCCCCAAAATCTTCTTTCTAGCATATTTTTTATCATTTGTTCAATCATTTATTCACTTAAGGCATTGATTTTTAAATTTTTTATTTATGTTTTTTAGAGACGGGGGGGTCTATGTTTCCCCAGGCTGGACTCAAGTGATTCTCCTGAGTAGCTGGGACTACAGGCACATGCCCCTGTGCCCTGTTCACCTCAGGCATTGACATGGATGTTCCATATAGTGGTGAACAAAACACACTTGTTCTTGCCCTCCTGGAGTTTACCATGTCGTAGTGGGGAAAATAGTTAATAAATAAAACAAATATATATGCAATTTAAACTTGTATTATGGCGGAAAACAGCGGACACAATAAAAGAGAGTAACTGTAGGTACTATGTAAGAGGAAGACCTACTCAAATAAGGCAAGTAGATCTTAGAGACATGAAGATTGAGAAGGAGCCAGCCATGAAAAAAGCTAGGAGAGGAGGGTCCAGGCAAGGGCACAGTATATGCCAAACCCTGGGAGCAGACAGAGATTGGCAAGGAACCAAAAGGAAGTTTCTGGGTGGTAGTGTAATGGGATGAGGAGAAAATGTCATGAGGTTGGAGCTAGATCAGAGAATTATGGCCGTAATTAGGAATTTGGATGTAATAGGAAATTATAAAAGGGTTTTTAGAAGGCACATAACATGATTTCATTTATATTTTCAAAAGAATCTTGCTGCTCTGTGGAGAACAGATTGAAGGGGGCATTCATTATGTTTGAAATACTGAAGAAGAGACATCAAGTATTAAATAAGCAATTGGACATATATGTATGCAACCCAAAGAAGAGGTGTGGTCTGGAATTAAGCATCTGTGAGTTTTCAACCATTCCTAGGTTTCCAACAAAAAGTTATAAAGATCTACAACCACCATCCTAACCACTTAACCTTTATGTAGCAGTTTAATTTACATTTGATCATCGTATTTCTCTGAAATGCTTACTCTTATAACTTTACATAAGTTATAAATTCCCTGATCCTTTCATAGTTCATAAGCATGATGATTGGGTTTTCACACGCATGCGTGACATGTGCCTCCCTTAAACCTTGTTATGACATTGGCACATTACCCGTCGGACGTGAGAATAAAAAAAAAAATTCCCTGAAACTCAGAGGAATTACCTGACTTGCTCAGTATCTCTCAGCTTAGTAACTTTTAGTCAGGATTTAAGCCTAGACTTTTGACTATGAAGTCAGTTACACCACCTCATACTTTTGTACTTCCCTCTGTTTTAAAGGGACTAGAAAGACTATGAGTAATTAACTAAACCATGTAGGCTTAAAAAGAAACAAAACAAAAAACTTACCTTATATTTCCAATTAAATATATCTTAAGCTTATTCTCCAGTTCCCCTTAAACTATAGTGGCACAACTGGGAATGGCAATGAACAGGTGGATGAAAGAGACATGGCTTTGTGACTGATGGGACATAGTGTTAGGGGAAGAATTTGAGCAAAAGAGATGTGAGAATTACCCCAAAAGGAATATCACTGATAAAAATAGCCAACACTTATCTGGGATTTCTTATGTGCCAGATACCATTAATATTATACACATAGTCTCAATTACCCTATGAGATGGGATTGTAATTATCTCCATTTTACAGACAAGGAAATTAAAGAACAGAGAAATAACCTACTCAAGGTCATACAAAATCAGTGGTGGAGCTGTGATTTAAATCCAGGCAGTTGAGTTCCTGATTCTGTGCTCTTAACCACTATGCTATATTGACGGTATCAAGATACCAACTGAGGGAAATCAGTTGAGAAGGGAGTTGGAAATACTCAGTTTAAATGAGATCAAGGCACTGAAGAAATGAATAGTATCTAAAACTGTGTTTAAGGCTGGGGGACATAAATTTAGGATCTATGAAACCATGAGGCAGGATTTTTGTTTTATGGGAATGTGGCATCTCAGAAGTTGGAAAAGATTTAAGAAATACGCAATACAGTTTTTTTGGAGAGGATATGGAAGAAAGAAGTTGTGAACTGAACCATGGGAAATGATCAAGCAGTGGCAGAGGACAGAGCAGAAAAATGGGGGATTACAGAAAGTGAGAGAGGGAGGACTCGAAGATGAACATGGCTTGATCCTGGTGATTAAGAGGAAAATGAAACCATTAAAAAGGGTAAAGGTATTTTTGAATATATATGTTCTAGATGATGGGTAATAATGGGAATAATAATAATAATAATAACGGGAAGAGGGATCATGTCAAACATGAGGGATCATGTTTGGGAATAAAACCCAAACATCCATCCTAGGAAAAGCACTGAAACCCTCTTATCTGGCTACAATCTACCTTATCAGTATTATCAATCTTGCCTCCTCTCTAGCTACTTACCAGTATCAGCTAGGACTCTTGATTGCATGTGACAGAAAACCTCTCACTGGTTTAAGCAATAAAAGAAACAGACACAAGAATTTATTGACTGATTTAACTGAAAGTTCCAGAGGAATCTAGTCCACATTGGTTTCAGGGTATCAAACATATCTCTAGGCCAAATCTCCATCTTGGAATCTGCTTTTCTTCATGTTGCCTTGTTTCTTAGAATTATGCGTGGAAACATGGCCCCAGGATTCCATTCTTCCAGGTTTAAATCCATTGGAAAAGACGTAGTACCTTTCTTGGTAACTGCAGTTTAAGACGGAGGATTCAGGGCCAGGCGAAGTGGCTCATGCCTGTAATCCTAGCACTCTGGGAGGCCAAGGCGAGGCGAGGGGATCGCTCAAGGTCAGGAGTTCAAAACCAGCCAGAGCAAGAGCAAGATCCAGACTCTACTAAAAATAGAAAGAAATTAGCTGGGCAACTGAAAATATATAGAAAAAATTAGCCAGGCATGGTGGCGCAGTCCTATAGTCCCAGCTACTCGGGAGGCTGAGGCAGGAGGACTGCTTGAGCCCAGGAGTTTGAGGTTGCTGTGAGCTAGGCTGACGCCACTGCACTCTAGCCTGGGTGACAGAGTGAGACTCTGTCTCAAAATAAATAAATAAATAAAAATTAAAAAAATAAAAATAAGATGGAGGATTCACTCAAATATGCCTTCCCCCTGGTGTCCTGCCCAGACCATATGGACTGAGTGGAGAAAGGAACGGTTCTTCAAAGGAAATTATGAAAATAGGAAATGAATGCTGAACAGGCAAAAATATCTACTAAAATCCCTTCTGCTATATGAGGAAGTAAATTAACAAATCATGCTTTCCCACTCCCGACAGAAAAAAATCCTCAAATGATCAGGGATCTGAATACGTTCCTCAATTTTGACGTTTTTCTGAGTATACAGTAAGAATTTAAAATGTTTACTGACGTGAATGCTACCTTGAAGGGAGGGTTTTATAGCCAAAACAGTAAAATGTATTTTTTTTGAAATAAGATGACTCCTATTTCAAACCCAAAGAACAGTCATTAAACACAGAAATCACTAGACATCAGAATGTAAAGGCCTCTTTTGCAGTAACTTAGAATCACTGAAATCTGCTTTCTCATGTGGACCAAGTGTGTCTTCACACATCAAAGGAAGCAATTTTCCCCGCAGGGATAAGCAATTAGTATTCACACGTTGTCCTAAAGAGGGAGCCCGTGCAAATTAGGGTACCGGTTTATTCCCATTGCTTCATTCCCCACCTTCCATTATAATACTGTTACTTGGCGTTTCACATCAGAAAAGGATGGGGGGAAATCTCCAAAAGAGCAAACACCCCCTGACCTCCTTTTGCCTCCCTCCTCCAGCCGAGGGCGCAGGTCCTGTCTACCGAGGCCCACCCACCCACCAGCGACCCGAGCCGCGCTCCTCCAGATGCGGAAAGCATGTCACTGGCGGTCCGTGCACCTTCGCAACCCGCTCCCGCTCCCGGGAGAGGAAACGTGAGTGATGCCACCGGGGGGACAAGAAGCCTTCCAACATCAACGCACGAAAAATCTACCCTGGCGCCGGCAAAGTGTTTTACTCTGCAAGGGAGAAAGGTCCCCTCGCTGCCCCCGGATTCCTCATCCGGTAGGAAGCTCTTCCTCCTCCTCCTCGCCCCCGGCCTCCAGGGCGAAAGCCTGGAGCCTCCCGATCTAACGCTAACGCTCCCCGGACCGGCCGCACCCTCCACCCGGCCAGGCCCCGCCTCCCGGCTTTCTAGTAACCGGCGCCCTCCCGGCCGGCCGGCGCAGGGAAGGGGGCGCCGGCCGAGCCCGGCTTCCCTCGGCGCCCGGCGGCGGAACGCGGAGACGCGCGGCCCGAGGGAGCGGGAGTCCCGGGCGCTCGGGATCCCCCGGCGCGGCGCGGCGCTGCCTAACGGGGCAAGTCGCATGCGCACCGAGACGCGCCGGGGAAAGGGAGAGTGAGGGGAGGGGCGAGCGCGGAGCCTCCACCGGCCGCCGGAGTCCGCGGGGTCACTGACGACGCATGCGCCGGGAGGGAGCGCAATCACGGACTCGGCTCGCCGCTGCCGGTTTAAAAAAGGAATCCCCGGCGAGCCAGAGCGCGCAGGGAATCCGTCCGCCGCCGCCTTCGCGAGCGCGCTCCGGGTGAGTGGCGCCCCACCGGGTGGGCCCGGGGCCTGACGTCCGCCGGTTGGCTTGCTTCGGCGGCGCATGCGTGCTCCCGGTGCCGGTGGAGGAGGGGAAGGGAAGGGAGGGGGAGGAGGAGCGGGCGACAGTCGCGGTGAATTTTTGGGGGGGCAGTGGGGGTGCCACTTAGAGCCCCAGGTGCTGCCGGCGGTGGGAGCCGCGGTGTCTGCTGGGCGCGGCCGGGTTAGTGGCTCCGAGTCCCCGCAGCCGGAGTCCTGGGTGGGGGAGGGAAGAAGCCGGAGCAGCCGCGAGCCACACGGTGAGGGCGCGGGGAAGGGGAGGGAGCGGGGGGCGGCGTGTGTGGGGCCGGGGGGCGGCGGCCAAGGGTGGGGAAGGCGGGAGCTGGTGCCCAAGTTTTGCGTCTCGCTGTTGTGTGTCTTTTCCCGGGACTTGGGGCGGAGGCCCGCCCCGGCCGAGAGGCCCTCTGGGGCAACCGGGGTTACCTGCGGGGCAGGGGCGGGATTGGGGTGCACGACCGGGCCGGGTGGCCTGAGGGCTCCCGGGGCTGCGGCCGATTCCAGCCTGCTGGGAGACTGGAAAAGCCGGGGACCGGGTGCCTGGAGGGCTTTCGCTGGGGACCCGCTAGGCCTTGTGACCCACTTTATTCCTGTCACCACTCGGGCACGTTTGGAGCGGCGCCCAATGGGGCGCCAGGGCGGCCAGGTCCTCCGGGGAACCCCGCCCTCCCGACGCCCGGCCCGCGCTCTGCGGTCCGCAGTCCGAGCGGCCGCCGCCGCCACCCGTGGGCTGGTTCCGTTAGCGGTCGTGGTTCCGGGGCTCGGTCACCGGGGAGCGCGCGGCTGCTGCCGCGGCGCCGGGTGCCTCCGTCCCTGGACCCGCGCCTCCCGCTCGCGGCCGCTCCGCTGGCGTCGCCGGGTGTTCCGCCTGAAGCTGAGAGGTGGTCCTGGCCCCGGCAGGTTAATTGCGGACACGTAGCGCCAGAGTTTGTGTTCTTGAGCGTTTTTAGCTGGTGTGGAAGTCGTCCTGGCGAAAATAGTGAGCGGAATTCTGAAAGGTAAAAGCCTCGGCCTCCCACCTGGCAGATGAAAGATTAAATCAGGCTGTGGTTTCTCTTGCTATTCAGAGTACCCTGCTATGTATGACTTGAAGGCTTTCTAGCCTTCTTCTAAAACAAAACAAACAACCCCCACAATGTTTTCTTTTGCAGTGAAAGAAAAACACAAGAAGTAAAGAAACTTTTACAGT
Source organism: Lepilemur ruficaudatus (assembly GCA_963574885.1). NCBI lineage: Eukaryota > Metazoa > Chordata > Mammalia > Primates > Lepilemuridae > Lepilemur > Lepilemur ruficaudatus. The sequence goes on along the minus strand of CAUYRT010009495.1, from coordinate 20,735 downwards.
CGTTGTTGACTATTACGCTGATTCCCAAAATCAAAGGTAATTTCACGAGAAGACTGCGTTCCGATTTGTAGCTTTATTTTAAATGATCAGAGGAGAAAATTGTGGAATATGTGCCTCTCTACCTGCTTGAAAATAAGCACTCTTAAACGGATGTAATTTAGATAATGAGTTACTTTCTCTGAAACTTACCCCTTGGGACACCTCAAATCTGCTTTGTTTTAAAATCTTGTTGCTAGAAGGAAACTAATTCAGGTGTTAAGTAAGTTGACTGAACAGAATGTCTTTAAAGGTTAGTCTGAAGAAGGGAGACTGAAAATGTGGTAGAACTAGTCAGGATCAGCTATGAAAAAAGAATGAGGAAGCTGTCTTGTGTACTGACATGGAAAGATCTCAAAAATTTGTTACTAAGTGAAAAAAAAAGGTGTAGGACAGAATAATGTGCTGTTTTTTGTGTTAAGGGGTGTATGTGTAATTAAACTTATGTTTGTTCTTCTGTGTAAAAAACTGGGAGGATACAGGAAGACTAATAACTATGGGAAAGAGGGAGAAGTAATATGAGGTAAGGGTGGGAAGTGAGGTGTACTATGTGTGTGTCTTCATATTTTTTATTTTTTGTGTTGGATTTATAAACCAGATTAAACAAAAATCCTCCTCCCCCAAATAATTTGTGTGCTTTTTGGTTGCCTAATTTATGGCGATTTTGGCCATTTTTTCAATATTATTTCTCTTAATGCTTTTTAGAAAAATGAACTAAAAAGAAAGTTTAGGATAAATTTGGCTATTTACACTTTTATTTTTAAGATGCTGATGTCACAGTCAAATTTATGTTTTAAAGATGTTTAGTAATATTTTGCCTTGCTCAAATAGAGGGTGTCCCAAAAGTCTCCATGCAAAGCAGAAATTTTGTAAAATTTTGTAACGAATATTTTGTCAATAAAGGTATACATTTAGTTACAATTTCCCATTTTCCTATGTATGGCGACTTTTGGAACACCCTGTGTATAATGACATGGTTTATGTTTGGCACTGTGGCTGTATTATTTTGCTTTTAGAGTATAGTTTGTGTCTCCCCTTCCTCTTTTTCCAGGAGTCATAGGTGTATACAATTTTACTTTTATTAATTCCAAAATTTCATGACAAACAATTGGAGAATATGGACTTTCCAGTAAAATGATAGTACACTTCATTGTCTAGGTTAGTTTGTTTTTCAGGTTGAGTAACTTTTCTTTCTCTGAAGGAAATAAGACATGAACCCCAGTGAAATGTAAATTTCGTGTGTGAATGTAAATTTTGTGTGTGTGTGTGAAATTATTTCTTATGAAAAAGTAAAACTGAGAAGCAGTGTTCTGTTGGTACAAAAGAAATCTAATTTTTTATGGCTATGGATTGTTGTAAACCTTTTTAATGAAGCTAAGATTGAAAGGGGGATTGTTAAGAGTAGATGCAATTTTAGGGGGGGATTACTCAAACTCCCTCCGCTGACTAATATTGTATAATCAAAGCAGTGGGTAGTGGGTAGCAGTTGCTGTGGGCATTTTTAGTAACGTTACCAGTATTACTTTTTATTTTTGTAGGATACGGTAATTATCTCTGTTTGATATGTAGGTTTCTATTATCCAAACTTGTGCAAAATGGTACTTATTTTTCATTTGAACTGTGTGGGCCTGTTCAATCTTTTTAAAAAGTGGAATCACATCTCACAATTTTATTTACTTTTTTTTTAATTAAAGAAGTAAATTGATGCTCATGAAAAGTTAAAACAGCACAGTACATTACATAAGGGACAACCCCATTACATACTTCTCTGCTTCTGGTTCACATCCCTTCCCATAGATAGCCACTATTAACACTGTATCCTTTTAAGTGTGGAAAACTGAATTGTCTTGAGTGATCATCTGCTTCTACCAGTTTGCTTTTACCATGGACTCTGTTATTACCCACAGAGCAGGGAAATTACCTAGAATATGTCAGAAAGTTAGCATCTGATATACACCTGAGGACATACTCATCTTTTTATGAGGGGCCAGCTGGCGTGGAGGTGTTTGCAGGAAGGTCATATTGATGTGAGCTTTATCTGATATAGATTGAATTCATACCGTAAAGCCCATGAATTTTATAGGACTCTTGAGAGTCCAAATTCTAGAGTTTTCATTGGCTTTTGACCTGATCAGTGGCTCATGGGTTTATAATTTCAGTTTTTTCTCCTGTACTTGCAGACCAGTAGGAAAACCTCCTAGACTACATCAGCCTCTTCAGGTCCTCCAAAGTGAGCCTAAATTTTGTAATGAATATTTTGTCAGTAGAGGTACATTTAGCTACAATTTCCCATTTGGGTAGCAGTTGCTGTGGGCACTGAGTCAGTGTCCTCAAGTAAGGGACACTGACTTACTTGGATAAAATCCAGCTTTTGAAGGGCGAAGGGGAGAAGAGGCTCTTTGATCTGGCTTGTGCTTAATTGACAGCAGACAGGTAGTATGCACCGCCTCTTTAATAGCTCCAGAGCTTTGTTTGTTTGTTTTAAACCAAGCTGCAGAGAATTACTGAGCTTTAAATCTTTTTAGGTAATGAGAGTTTGCAGAGGAATATTAATAGTCTTTACTATGTGAGGTACACAAGAAAGGTGCAGTACAATTGACTGCCTTCAGTAGCTTTGAGATGTAGTGTGGTTAAAAGAGCATATACATGCTGCTTATTACACAAGATAGAAAATGACAGGCTCTAGAAGAAAAATACATGTAAGGTTTGCAAGGGAGACACTATTTCCAGCTTTTTTTTGTAGGGGGCCATGGGATTTGGAGGGAGAGTATGTGTCTCAGCCTTTTAATTAGTTAAAGGATAGAGCAAACTTAGATCTTAGCTCTTAATGTATGGATTTAAGTTGCATCCTTATAGCAGGTGTCTGTGGGATTGATAACTATTTTTTTTTCTTTTTTTAATTTTTATTTATTTAACTCCACCCAACCCTTTTCCCTAACCTGAAAGCTATTTTATACTTTTGTTTTTTAAGCTTTCCCACTGGAAAGAGCCATTTGCTATTTTTTTTGGTAGTTACGATACAGCCTCTACAATCTTCAGATTTCAGGATAGCTGGAAATATTAAATTAGGCAGTTTAATTCTATCAGTTAATTGTTATCTACCATCAATTCCATCAGGCAGTGTTAGTTATTAGAAAAAGGAAGCTGTTTCTTCCTACCCCATTCTTAAAGCACATATTTAATGTCACCTCTCCCCCACATTTTTGCTTCCAGTGCTGTGTCAGATATTTTATTTGCTATGAATATTTTAATAAAAAAATTGTGGGGGAGTCACTCAGTTTCACACTATAGCAAAACTACCTTTTATTGTTTGTGTCTGTTTCCTTATAGTTCTTTGCATCTGCGTAAAGTAAAATATTTTTTTAAAGTGTATATTTTTGTAGTCATTACATCAGTGGGTGTTGCATTTTCTCCTTTTTGAATCTAAAATTTTGGATGGAATTGTATGAATCATTTATGGAACACTTTTAAGTGTCAGAGCAATTTAATTCTTACTAATTGACTATAATTATTTAGTGGCACTTATATTTATAGGCAGCTTTACAACTGCTTGGCTTGTTGTTTGCCTTGTTAGGTGTAACTTCCGTCGTTTAAGTGGATAAAGAGATTCCTGTTTTTCTCCATGTTTTTGATTATGCAAATGTTAAATTGACAAAATTCATTCTTATAAAAAATTCATTCTTATAAATATAGTCTCGACTCTGAGTTATTTATTTTAGTTGTATATTTCACAAAGATGTAATTGTGCTTATTTTAAATCTTAGAAGTCTACAGGGAGAAAATACTTGTAAAAAAATGAATTTTTATGGATTGCTTTGACTTTTATAGTATACCGTTTTGGATATGTTTTACTTTTTTGTTTCTCAGAAATATTTTATTTTCATATCTACGTTTATGACATATTAAGACAAACATTTTCATCTTTTTCAAAGAGTTCACATTCAGTACTTACATTTTTAATTCTCAAATAGTGGAAAATGAAGCTACAGATTGATTCATGTTCCAAGACTTTTGTATTTTTTTTAAAAAAAGCACAAATAGGGATTGTACCAATGAGGGTTAAACCATGTGTCTAGATAAGACTTTATCATTTGTGTTAAAATATGGTTTAATGTAAATAGTTGCCTTTATTTCTCTCTTAATCTCTTCCCCCCAGTTATAAAAATAGCACATCCCTAATGTCAAAAATGTGGGAAACACTAAAAAACCACAGATTAAAATTTTGAACTATCATTGGCAGTCTCACCACCAAGAGATGCTGTTGTTAATTTTCTGGAATATCTTCTTCCTGCATTTTGTTTAGCCATTACATAAGTATATGTAGACTCACAGATGCGTGATGTTAGGGGCTCATAATGCATCACTGTAGTGCAGACGGTTCTATTCACTTAACAGTAAATAATCAACATTTTTATGTCAGTATTTTCCTACTACATGATTATTTTTGTTAGCTACATTGTATTCTCATCTGTGTATTTATGTGATAATTTACTTATCAGTTTTTTTTCTGTTGGACACTTATTTTCAGGTTTTAAAATAATGATGCTGCCACTTTTAGAAGTAATAGGTGGAGTTGATACTCCAAAAAATTTTCGTAGGGTAGTCTTCAGAAGAATTAAAATTCAGATAGCATGATTCTGAATTTGGATTGATGAAACAGATGAAACAGAAACTTTGTGCTTTTTGTTGGAAAAAAAAGGCCATAAGTATATAACAAATTAATAATCCATAATAATGAAGTGAATTCAAGATTTCTGTGATGGTATATTTTCTTTCTAAAGTGTGTTTTACTTTGAATTGCATTAAAGTAACTTTGCAATTTCGAGACCGCAAATCATTTCGATAGCGATGCTCTTCTAAGGCTTGGATTATACAAGCCTTCTAAGTAGAATGGGAGTCTGTGAACTAGTCTGCACACAGGATTAAAATTTGAGTTGTAACTTTTTTTTACGAGTGGTCTAAGTTCAGAGTTTTCAAAATTGTTCCCCAAATGGCGAATCTAAATACCAAAAAATAGTTGTCACCTCCAAAATTGACCTTAGCTTAATTACAGGATTTCTGTGAAATTTCATTCAGCTCTTTGGCATATAATATTAATGTATGCTGCATCCTCCGGTTTAAATTGGGGAGAAAAACTGTTAAACTATTTTCAAGAGAAAATAGATACGATCTTAAAGTTTATTGTAATATGTAGTTTTAATGTGTTACCTATCTTGGAAGTTATGCATTTTCTTAATGTTTTTGTGAATATTTTTGATAGTGACTGCCTTTTGATTTTGTTAGCTTTTGTCAGGAAACTAGGAAGTTTTTTTAGATGTTTACTATTTTCTCAGTTTATTCTCAGTGACATGCCAGATTTTTAAAATACCTGTTTTTATTCTGTGTACAGTTTCTTCTTCTTTGTTACCTGAAACTTAATAGCAAAGATAGCGAACTACTTTTTAACAAGGCCATGTGCTTACTTATATTTATAGCATGATATAGTGATTAAGAATGTTCGGCTCTGTAGCTAGTCTGCTTGGCATTCAAATCCTGGCTCTGCCACTAACTGGCTGTATGACCTTGGACAAATCACGTTACCTGTTGGTACCTCAGTTTCTTACCTATAAAATGGAGATAATACTAATTCATAGTATTGTGTGAGGATTAAATGAGGGAATACGTGCATATTATTAATACATAGAGAAACAAGTATTTATCACATAGTTAAGTGTTCAGTAAACGTTAGTAATTATTCCTTTTGTTTTGTTACGTTCATAGTGTGTACCAAACATGGCTTTTTTTGCTCCAAATTTAAATATATTTTAAAACTTGCTTAGTTTTATATTTATATAAGAGCTTGGGAGGACTTGACCTTTTTGTGTAACTTAGGGTAATAAAAAAGTTACTAGAACATGTTTCCAAGATGCTTGGTATTATATATTTCTTTGAAATCCCTTCGCCAAGTAAAGTTTTGAGTTATGAAACTGATGACTGGTTTTTGTCTATGTTTAACATTTAAATTTTAGTTGAAGAAATATTAGAAATTATTTAGGAAAGAACGTGTTTCCAAGGTGCATGGTATTATACATTTATTTGAAATCCCTTTGCCAAGTAAAGTTTTGAGCTATGAAACTGATGACTGGTTTTCTTCTATGTTTAATATTTAAATTTTAGTTGAAGAAATATTAGAAGTTATTTAGGGAAAAAAACAAAATAAGAAAGTTAGAACGAATTTTATTTTGCAACTTTAACTGATCATATAGTTCAATAGAAATGTCACACACTTATTAGAAACGAGAAGAGAAATCAAAGAAATATTAGTGAAAAAGCTGTTTCTAACTCTTACCTGAGAATTTTTGTCTCTGTTAGAAATATGTTTGTAATTATAAAACTGCCTTAGTTTCACCAGTAGAGTTTATTGTGTGAAATAAGTTTATATTGTTTAGCTTCTTTTTAGACTTGATCATATCTTTCTGTTTTTCTGTAAATCTGTTGGAGTTGATCATTATTAAAGTTTGTAATACTCTTTTCTTTTGAAAATAGTTTTGTGGTTTTTGTAGAAGTGAGTCATGCTCAGTGGAAAAGAGTTAAAGTACCAAAAACTTTAAAGAAAATCTATGATGTAAAAATCACCTCAAATCTCAGGGATAAACCCTGTTAATACTTTTTCCAGCATTTTCTAAGGCATTTGTGTTTGTGTATGTATGTATGTACATGTTACAATTTAATAGCAAGTGGAATATTTGCCGATTTGTAAATATACTTTTTTCCTCATGTTTTTCTAAATGTCTTTGTGAATAAATGCAATACGGATTTTCATTATATTAATTTAGTTTTAGTCTTTTCTTCAAGTATTAGTTCATTTACATTTTCACTAATAATAGTTGAGTTTGTAACTACCGTCACCTTTAAGATCCTATTTTCTCTGGAAATAGTTTTTCTCTTTGAGTCATCTGTTTTGCATTCTTTTTATTCCTTGTTTTGCGTTAATCAAATTATTTGATACTATTTTTCCCTTTATTGTTATTTATTCTTTTATTATATCTTTAGTGATTATTTAGAGATTAAATCAAGAATTCTTTACTTAATAGTGTAATACAAATTACCAGTTTTACCATTCCCCAATAATGACAATTTCTTATAACATTTTAACTTTTTTTTCAACTTTTTTTGCATTGTTATTCTGCATTTTTTTCCCTGTATAGGTTAAACTCCTAATGTCATTATTAATATGATTTGGGGCAATTTTTATTCGTGTTTATCTTTCTTAGGGCTCTTCATTCATGCATTTCTGTTCTATCTGGCATCATTTTACTTCTATCTGAATAACTCTTCTTTAGTATATATTTTGATGATAGCCTGTCTACTAAGAGGGAATTTTTCCTTCTGTGTTGTCTGAAAATATCTTAATTTCACCTTTTTTGAAGGATATTTTCACTGGATATGAAGTTCTAAGTTGGTGGTTATTTCTTTCAACATTTTAAAAATGTTTCATTGCTTTCTGGCTTCCTTTGTTTGTGTTAAAGTCAGCTACCACTCTTATTGAAGGTAATGTATCAGTTGTATTCTTGCTGAGAGTAATGTGTCTTTTATTTTTCTTTGGCTTCTTTAAGATTTTCTCTCTTTTAATTTTACAGCACTTTGTGATGTGTAGAAGTGTGGTTTTGTTTGTAAGCATGTTGCGTTATGTTCATAGAGCTTTCTGAACCTGTGGCTTGATGCCTTTTAGCTTTGGAAAGTTCTCGGTCATTACCTCCTCAAATATTCCTGTGCCCCTCTCTTCTTTTTGGATTCTAATTACACATATGATCCACCTAATTATTATGTATCACATGTTGCACAGGTTTTTTTCTTTCTAGACTGAAGTTTTAATATTTTCCATTGACCTATCTTCTGGTATACCATCTATCTTCTCTTTTGTCCAGAGTAATCTATTGTATTTTGCATTTTACTTTGTGATTTTGAGTTCTAGAGTATCTATTTGAAATTAATTTATAGATTTTTAATAGACTCCAATTCTTTGTAATTTAAGTGCTTATCGATTCCTGTATCTGCATCATCCATTGTTTATCTTGTTTGGTTTTTTGTTGGTTATTGGTCATGGTTGTATGGTTCTGTCTCTTCATATGTCTGTTTAATTTTTCAGGGAGCTTGTGCATTTCATCTAAGTTGTTGAATTTTTCAGTGTAAAGTTGTTTATGATATCGTTATTCTTTTAATATTTGTAGAAAATGTGATGAGTCAAATATCTGCATAACCTGTAGAGATATAATATAATTTCTGATGTTGGTAATTTGTATCTTCTGTCTTTTTTTTTATATATATATTTTTTAATTGCAGCGTATTATGGGGGTACAAATGTTAAGGTTACGTACATTGCCCTTGCCCCCGTATCTTCTGTCTTTTTTTCCTCATTAGTCTGGCTAGATAGAGGTTTATTAATTTTATTGAGGTTCTTAAAGAGTTAGCTTTTAGTTTAACTGATTTTCTCTGGTTTTTCTTAGTTCTGCTCTGATCTTTATTATTTCCTATCTTAATTTGGGTTTCATTTATTTTCCTATTCTAGTTTCTTAAGATAGAAGCTGAGTCATTGATTTGTGACCTTGTTTCTTTTCTAATATAAACATGCTATGAACTTGCCTGTAATTGCTTATAATTTTTTTATATATTATGTTTTCATTTTCATTCAGTTCAGAGTATTTCTCTTTTGATGTCTTCTTTGATTGATGGATTATTTAGAATTGTGTTATATAGTTTCCAAGTATTAGAGGATTTTCCAGTGATCTTTCTGTCATTTTAAGCATAATTCCGTTGTGATGAGATCTTTTAAATTTATTGAAATTTGTTTTATGGCCCATAGTTTGATCTATCTTGGTAAATGTTTTGAGTGCACTTGAAAAGAATGTGTATTCTGTTGTAGTTGGGTGGAGTGCTCTATGAATGTCAGTTAGGTCAAGTTTGTTGATTGTTTATGTCTCATAATTTTTGATTGAGTTCCAGAAATTGTGTATTAAAAAACAAAGCAAGCATTACCAGATAGTGGTACTTTTAGTCAGAAGGGGCTCACCTTTTCTTCTAGGCATTTAGACTAGAGAGTCCATCATCTTAAATTAAGGTGGAACTGGGTTGCTATGTTAGTAGTTTGGTGGTACTCTACCTCTTATTTGTCCTTATCTCTCATGTGTTATCTTCCAGGACTTTCAATTCAAAGCCTGTTTTTCCTTGTCCCTTTAGCTTTGCCAAAGGTGGGAAATTTTACTTTGCTTTTCAGTTTAGCTTCTTACCCTGCACAGTTTTAAAATTCAGCAAATGTCCTAAGGGAGATATCAGGGAGATATTAATACTAGCCATGAACTTGAGGTCCCTGTGTGAACCTTATTAGGAGAATTAGTCTCTTAATTTTGTTACTGCAGCTCTGCATGAACGCTAGAAGCTGTCTTGACTTCTCTTTCTCAGCAACAATGTTTTATACAGGCCAAGCCTCAATGTTCAGCCTCTAGCCCAAGCCATAATTAGAAAATAGCCCCAGAGGAAAGGCAGATGCTGATCATCTGAACACCTTTAAAAGATTCCCCCCAATCTGGAATTTTAGACATTGTTTTCTTTCTGCTTCTTTTAAAAATATAATTTTTATAATTCAGTCAGCTTCTTTAGTTGTTCTTAGCAAAAATATTGGCCTGCTACAACGTATTCCGTTCTACCTAGATGCAGGCAACTTTCTATTATTTTTTTTTAAAGGTGCACAGAATACTCAGTTTTTGTGAGCTAATATGTTTATGCAATATTCTTTAGGTATTATGTTGTTGGATTTTAGTTTTTGACGCAGTATATTTTTTAAAAATCTGTTTCATTGAGTTAAAATTTATGCATGTTAAAACTCACCCCGGTTTAAGTATGCAGATTGAGTTTTGACAAACATAATACATTCTTGTAACCACCACAACAGGCCAGTCAAGAAACAGAAAATTCTTATCACCTTGAAAGTTTCTCTCTCTCCTAGCAACCACTAATCTATTTTCTGTTAATAGAGGTTTGCCTTTTCTACAATGTAATATGATTTACATCACCGTGGAATCATACAATATGTGGCCTGGGTCTGGCTTTCACTTAGCATACTCACTTCAGTAGTTTGTCTCCTTATGCTGTTGAATACTATTTCATTGTGTGGGCTGTGACACAATTTGTTTATCCAGCCATCGGTTAATGAACATTGGATTGCTTCTGGTTTTTGGCTATTGTGAACAAAACTGCCAATAAATATTTGCGGACATGTATTTTTATTTTACTTGGGCAAACATCTAGGAATGGAATCACTGGGTTGCGTGGTAATTGTATGTTTAACATATGGTTTAACACGACAAACTGTTTTCTGAAGTGCGGCTGGACCACTTTATTGTCAATCCACATTCTTGTCAACACTTGGTATTGTCAGCATTTTTGAATTCCAGCCATTCTAGGGGGTGTGTAATGATATATCTTATTGTTTTAATTTGCATTCCCCTTATATCTAATGATATGGAGCATTTTTTCATGTGCTTATTGGTCATTGGTGTATTTTCTTTTGGGAGGTGTCTGCTCAAATCTTTTGCCCAATTTAAAAATGGGGTCATTTATTGAGATGTAAGAGGGTTCTCCTCTTTAAATATTATATATTCTGATACAAGGCCTCTGTTAGATATCAGAGGTGAATTGTGAAAATTTATCTCCCAATCTGTGGCTTGCCTTTTTATTTTCTTAATGCTGTCTTTGAAGAGAGAAGTTTTTAGTTTTAATGAGATCCAATTTATCAATTTTTTTTATGCCTCATAATTTTTGTGCTCTGTGTAAGGAATATTTGCCTACCCAAAGATTTTGTCTTATGTTTTCTTATAGAAGTGTTAAAGTTTAACTTTTATGTTTACGTCTATGATTTGTTTAAAGTTAATTTTTATGTCTGGTATGAGGAAAGTCTTGAGATTTAAAAAGAAAAATTTTTTCCACATAGGTATACAGTTATTTCATCACTATTGAGAAAAGACTATTCTTTCTCCACTGAATTTGCCACTTTTGTCAAAAATCATTTAACCATTGATGTGTGGGTCTTTTTTTTGAACTATTTTATGTAGTGAGCTATATGTCTATTCATATATCCGTATCATAATGTCGTGATTACTGTAGCTTTAAATTAGGTAATGTAAGCCCCTCTAATTTGTCCTTTTTAAAAATTGTTTTAAGCTTTTTTAGATTCTTTTTGTTTCATATGAATTTTAAAATTAACTTGTCACTTTATATAGAAATGGCTGCTGAGATTTATATTGGGGTTGTATTGACTTTATAGATCGATTTAAGGAAAATTGGCATCTTAACAATACTGAGTCTTTTGATTCTTGAACGTAGTGTACCTCTCCATTCATTTAGGCCTTTAATTTCTCTCAGCAGTGCTTTATAGTTTATGAGTTTACTTTTAAAGGTGGACTTTACCCTTTTTATTCAGCACATACTTATTGAGCTTCTGTGTGCCAAGCACTGTTCTACTTGTTGCCTATTTATGTCTTTTTTTGTTCTTATTAGCTGAAATTCTTTAAAAGGGTCAGCCCTCGCTAATTAGGTCTCTTTGTCTATCTTAAAACACAGTTTGGCGGGACAGAGAAGAAAAATGCTTTGTAAGTTCCCTGTTAGTGGTTGAGTATCACTTATCCGAAATGCTTGGGGCTGGTAGTGTTTGAGATTTCAGGTATTTTTGGCTTTTGAAACAATTGCAGTATACTTGCCAGTTGAACATCCTGAATCTGGAAATCTGAAATGCTCCAATGAACATTTCCTTTGAGTATAACATGGGTGCTCAAAAAGTTTCAGATTTTGTATTAGAAATACTAAACCTGTACTCAGAAATTTTTGATTAAGCCTTGGCGTACCATCGGTACTTGTACTCGTTCGATTTAATTTTAGCTTTTGATTTTTTTTTTTTTTGAACACTTCTAACTATTTGTAAGGACTAGTAATTTCATGACTGTCATTTTTTCTTAGAGGTCTTACAAAGAACAAAGGCAAAATTTACTTTTTAAAAGTTGCATAAAACTTATTCTGTCTTGCATTGGTTATATTCTTCTATCTTTGAAGATTATGACTTCATCATTCTAAGATTTGTTTCATCATTACTCATGAATTATTTCCATCTCTCTTAAAAGATAATATGAAAATGGAAGAATGATGGAATTGCCTAGGAGAATGATGGAATATAGAAATAAATTGTCACTGTTACATCATTTTTCATTTTAATTTTTTTGTATTGCTCAAAGTATTACATCACCTTTCAAGAAGCTGTAAAAGAAGCCGGCAGACCCCATATTTGTAGTCTGCTTTTAGCTTTCATTAAAAATAGTTGCGAATTTAGAAATTTTCGTTTCTCCAAATTATGGCTAAGAAAGGAAAAATGACAGATGTTTCACATTTCTTTGACAAATCAGATTAATGAATGCAAAGAGGAAAACGGCAGCACTGCAGGCTTTGTCCAATAGAAATTTAATGTGAACCACCAGACCAACACTGTCCAATAGAAACTGAATGTGGGCTGGGCTCAGTGGCCCATGCCTATAATCCTAGCACTTTGGGAGGCTGAGTCCAGAGTATTGCTTAAGGCTGGGAGTTTGAGACCAGCCTGGACAACATAGTGAGACCCTGTCTCTATAAAAAATAGAAAAATTAGCTTGGTGTGGTGGTATGCACCTAGCTACCTGATCAGGAGGCTGAGGCAGGAGGATTGCTTGAGCCCAGGAGTTCAAGGTTGAGGTAAGCATTGATTGTGCCACTGCACTCCAGCCCTTTTTTTTTTTTTTGTAGAGATGGGGTCTCGCTCTTGCTCAGGCTGGTCTCAAACTCCTGAGCTCAAGCGATCCTCCCACCTCGGCCTCCCAGAGTGCTAGGATTATAGGAATGAGCCACCACACCCAGCCCACTGTTGCTTTTGGATGGTGAAAGTACAAGGAGAACTAGAAGTACTGATAAGCTGATATGAAATTTGGTAACATATTAGAAATCTGGAGAGGTATTAGAAATATATTTGAAAATCTAGAGGTGTATCTGGAGATGTATTAGAGATGTATTTGAAATCTGGAAGCAGTGTAAAATGGATATGCGCTGTATTCATGGATGGATGAACAGTTAGTTGCATTCAGAGGGCATTATCCATGTCATGTATATATACTTTCAAAGCCTCGAAAAATGTAATAAAAACTTGGTTTTGATATGTTGAATTCTTATAAAAAGAGTCAGTACAGTTTTTTATTGTCACTTTATTCTTACATAAATTATTCATAAAGTGACTTAAAAATATAAAGTAATAAAAAGGGTCCAGTGGACCAACAAGGCAGATAAGGATGACTGTTCCGTACGCTTGAGGGTTGTGCTGATACTTTTGCTGCTCTTTGGTCACCAATGAGAGTTTTATGTTTGTTTGTTCATTTGTCTCATGACAAACAGTACAAACTATGTATTACTGTGCTTCACTGTTTTTTCGTTGTTGTTCAACTTGTCCCATCTTTGGCCGGTGGGGGCCCCTTCAGATTAACTTCTAAATCTTTTTGATCTAAGCATAGTAGTTTTTGATAGCTTCCTTGCTTTCAAGCCTGAAGTTATTTTATATGGTTCATATAGTCATTTTATATGGTTCAGAAATAAATGTGTGTGTGTGTACACACATATGTACGTATGTGTCTGTTGTGTGTGGAGATGTAAACATAGAAATTGAACATGCGTAAATTCGTATATATGGCAGAAAGTGTGCAGATGTGGTAGACTGTTAGCAATTGATGAATCTGGGCGAGGGCTATATGGCTGGTAGTCCTTAAGCTGTGAGTTAACTATTTTTCCCACTAATTTTGCTGCAGTTGAGTATCTTTTCTTACGTTTATTGGCTTTTTAAGTCTCTTCTTAAAAAGTAAACTTTTTATTACTGGTTTATATCCTTTGTCTATCTTTTTTTCTTATTGATTTGTGGGATGTTGTTATAAATTTTGGGTACTAATCTTCTGTAGTATATTTTCTCAGTCTGTGGTTTGTCTTTTCATTGGTTTATCGTACATTTTGATGATTTGAAAAATTAAAAATTTAAATTAGATTTCATATTTGAATTAGAATGAAACCAATATAATAATCTTTTTCTTTAAGGTTTTGCTTGCTTTATTTTCCTTGGAGCGTTTTCTTCTAAAAGTTTCCAAGTTTTGCCTTTACATTTGGGTCTGAGGCACTTGGGATTTGTTTTTATGTGTGATAAGAATGGAGAGCCAATTTAACTTTTTCCACTGTATGGATAGCTGTGGTCTTTGTACCATTAATTGAGTAGTCCATTCTTTCCCTCTTTATTTATAATGCTGCCTTTTTAATATATGCATGACTCTATTTCTGATCTATTTTTCTATCCCTATTTTGAAAGACCTGTATTATGAGCCTTAATTATCTGTAGGACTGCTCTCTGTTCCTTCTTCAAATTATCTTAGCTATTCTTAGCCTTTTGCTCTTCCATTTAAATGTTAAGATTGATTTTGGTGGTTACTTACACATTCATACACATATACCATATAGAAACAAATCAATTTAGGATTTTAGTAAGAGCTGCATGTCATTCATAGATTTATTTAGAGAGCATTTATTTAGAGGAAATTGAGACATACGAGGTGAGTCTGTTTGCTCGAATTTGCCTGACTCTGAGGCCTGTACTCTTTCCTCTGCAGACTTACGAGGGTCAGTAATTTGTGGGTCATTATCACTACAGCGTAACAGTGGCAAGAGTCAGAATTTTGGGAGCACCAACAAAAATGTAAAACTCTATGGGCTCTATGAAATATAAAGATTTGAATTTATATGACATAAATTAGGGACACAAATTACTGTAATTGTATTTAAAATTCAAGTTAGTTTTTCCAGTGCTTCTTTTTTCAACTTTTTTTGAGACAGAGCTTGCTCCTCGCTCTGTTGCCCAAGCTAGATAGAGTGCAGTGGCATCACGTTCACAGCAACCTCCCAGGATCAAGTGATCCTCTTACCTCAGCCTCCTGAGGGGCTGGGACTGCAGGCCTGTGCCACCACATCTGGCTAATTTCTCTATTTTTTATAGAGATAGTCCCTTGCTGTGTTGCTCAGGCTGATCTCGAACTCTCGATTTATGTTCTGGATGTTTTAAAATTTCAGGAAAATCTGCTGTAGCAAGATGTGTGAGAAGTATATCTTTCTCTTGTAAACTAGAAGAAGGATTATAAAATAGAAATTAGCTGGTGTGGTGCATGTACCTGTAGTCCTAGCTACTTGGGAGGCTGAGCCAGGAGGATCACTTTAGTCGGAGAGTTGGAGTTTGTAGTGAGGTGTGATTGCACCAGTGCACTTGGGAGGTCGAGATGGGAGGATTGCTTGAGGCTAGGACTTTGAGACCAGCCTGGGCAACACAGCAAGACCTCTTCTCTACAAAAAGTTAAAAAAATTAGCTGGGTATGGTGGGTTGCGCCTGTAGTTCTAGCTACTGGGGAGGCTGAGGAGGGAGGATCGCTTGAGCCCACGAGTCGAGGAGTTTTAGGTTGCAGTGAACTATGATTGTGCCACTGCATTCCAGCCTGGAGACTCCATCTCTTAAAAAAATAATAAGTAACTAAGTAAGAATTTTGCTGAGACTGACTTTTTCCTCATTATTCTGCACAATGGACCCCTGATGGTCAGTTGATTCTTTCATCCATCCATAGGGAAGCTGGCTATTGGCCCAGGACAGTCCTCTCTTGGGGCCTTGAAAAAGTGCCTTGAAATTCTGCTCCTGGAACTTTCTCTGAGCTTCCTTCCCAGGAGCATCAGAATGGCTAGTATATTGTAGTCAAGTGGTGAGGTTTTAAAATGGGCCCTGCCTTCTAGCCCTGATTCAGGACAAATTGTGTTACCTTTTATTTTCTTTGCCCATCTCATCTCAGAAAATGCTTTTTCTCATCCCCTTTTCCATTCTTAGCAGCCACTCTGGACTTCTTTTACTGCCATAGAAATGTCATATTTTCACCTGTGTCTGGCTCATGGAACATACTGTTCACTTTTGGGCAAAACTTGTTCTTTCTCACCTCCCTTCTTGCTTTATTTGGCTAGATCATACACATGCTTGCATTAAATGCACCTCTTTTAGGAGAGTGTTTCTAATTCCCAGTAGATGCATTTGTGTGTCGGTCATGCTTTTCCTTCACACCATCATGATTTTTCAAGCTTTTCCTCCCATTTACAGTTGCCCTACAGACTGAGTTCCCAGAGGGGTTGATGGGACCTTACCTGTTTGTCGCCTCATTCCCAATTCTTGGCACATAGAGGAGGCTTCCAATCAATGTTCTGTATACGAATGAAAAAAAAATACTGGAAGTAATGTTACTTAGAATTTGCTTTATTATTAGCGTTATTTCAGCAACTGCCCTTGTTTTACAGAATTTTTGTTTTATTTTTTCCTGTAAGGCTGCTGAAACTTAGAAGCTGATTCTGTCACATGTATTATGCCTTTGGAAAATTCTACCGCTTTCTTTAGACGAATCACTAGAACTTGGTGAGTTTCACTAGATACCTTCAGTCTTCAGTTTGAGCTCAGAGGTATGCCATCTTTGTTTTGGGGTTTTTTTTTTCCCCTTAATCACGAGACATGATCTGGTACTTTCCTGACAGCTTTTATTTATCTTTAGAATATGAGGAGTGGAAGAGTTATTCACTGGGAAAAATAATTGAAATCTGGATGTATTTTATTTTTAGCAATTACTGAAATTTCTCAAAATTACTGCTCAGACGTAAGAATTTTAACTTCCTGTCTTTTTCTGAGATAAAGGAAGGTGATTTGCAAATGACTGAAAGTGGAATAAGAGTTATTTCCTGTCAAGTTCTAGGTCTAAAGTGTCAGTTGACTGAGGCAAAGAAAGGCCAGTCGCCGACTGCAGCTCGGGTTCACGAGAGGGCTCCATCAGGGGTTTGCACGCTACCAAAGTTGTATGCCCACTTTTGTATGAGCCGTGAGCTAAGAGTGATGTTTGCATTTTTAAATGGTTGGAAAAAAATCTCAAGGAAGAATACTAATTTGTGATATGTGCAAGTTATATGAAATTTAGATTTCAGTATTCATGAATAAAGTCTTGCTAGAATATAGCCACTGCTGTTTTTTACGTATTGTCCATGACTGCCTTCAGGCTATACTGGCAGTTAAGTACAGTCATGCTGTGCGTAGTGGTGTTTCAGTCAGTGATGGACCACATATACGTGATACGTGTCCCGTAAGATAATGATGGAGCTGGAAAATTCCTATCACCTTGTGACATCATAGCCATCATGACATTGTAGCACAACACGTCATGAGAGTTCTTTATTCTGGATGTTTCAATGATTCCATGTAAAAAGTTTAAAGAAACATTTTTAGCAGCTATATGTAAGACTGGAAGTTATGTCCAATTACTGTTACTTTTAAATTAACATTTATTTCCATTAAAGATGCACTTATGGTCTTTGTATTTTCTTTTTCAAACTGCTTTCACACATACTCTTATTTGTGTGAAAGATAGTACTGTTATTGAGCAGAATTTTTTTATTGGTGGTTTATGATTATGTGGCCACAGTGGAGATGCCTTGTTCTGTGATTCTTTACTAGATTTAATGAGTTTATGACTTATGAATAGTTTTATAAAGTAAGTTTAATTATTTTATAATAATGTGATAAAATGAAATACAACTTTGCAAATGTAAAAAATGCTAGGCAAGGATTAGGTCTTTGTATTAGCAGTATTTTTCCTGATTGTCTCATCAGTTATTTCAATCATGAGGTGATAAATACCAACTAGCATAATTTAGAAATTTAAAATTTAGAACTTTAAAAATTCTAGGTACAACTTATTAAATCTTTATTTTATACTTTAATGTTCACTTCAGCTAGTTGCTTTAAAACTCTATTAAGTATTCCCTTAGCTCCATAAAAATGCTTTGTTTAAAGTGGGTCTTGTTTTAGTATCATCTATTTGTCATATTTTGAAGGAAATTCAAGAATAAGGATCTATTATAGTGTTTCTCAGAATGGTATTAATAATTGCAGACCTTTTTTGAGCATTTAAAAATTTTATAATGCCTTTGTTCCAGGCATTACATTCTAAGCACTTTACATTTTAATAATTTATTTCATTCTCGTAGCAACCTTATGGTGACACATTGCCTTGATTTGTTGAGTGTTTTCAATTCTAGCTAAAACTAGGCTTAGATGCTAAGCTTCAGAATCCTCAAGTTTTTTTAACCTCTTTTTGCCAAATACTGTGGAAATTAGTGATCTAGAACTTAATATAGAAAAATCTATCATTTATATTTACATTAAGAAAACCTGCCATGTTAGAATTTTCTAGTTTGTGTGTAGTGGATAGCTTTAGCTTCAAACTGGATTTTCTGTTGCCCTCATGATGTTAAAGGATCCATATACCAAGACTATTCTTTAGTAATAGTGTTGAGAAAGGAAGTAAACATGACCTTTACCACCCAAGTAAGAGGTAGACTCATGTGTAGGAACTTAGCTTTACTAGACTTTTAAATTTTATGGACAAGTGATATAACAGCAACAGAAAAATTAAATTAAAAAAAATCTAGGGACTGATACGGTATTGCTGACTTTTCTTTTACTCTTCTGTTGAATTATAACACACATATTATAAAGCACATAAATCATAAATCCTGAGTGTCATTTTGATGAGTTTTTATGAAGTCAACACCTGTTTGACCATTGTCAAGAACGAGATATAGGACATTTTCATCAACCCAGGAGCCTCCTTCATGCCCCCTGACAGTTATTACACACTTCCAAAGGTAACTATTACTGTGATGTGACTTCATTCACTATTCATTTAGTATTGTTTATTTTTGAATTCTGTGTCTGGCTTTTTGATCTTGTTTATGAGTTATCCATGTTGATGCATATGGCAGTAGTTCATCTTTTCTTCCACTGGTGTGAAACACCTCATTGTATGGATATATCACAATTTATCCATTCTATGATGAACATTTGTGTTGTTTCCAGTTTTTGGCTATTATGAATAACACTGCAAGAACATTCTTGAGCATGTCTTTTGGTCCATATGTATACACATTTCTATTTGGCAGACACCTGAGAGTGAAATTGCTGGGTCATAGGGTATTTGGCTCTTTAGCTTTAGCAGATTCTCCTAATTTTCCAAAGCAGTTAAATCAGTTTATACTTTCATCAGCAGTGTACAAGAGTTCTCATTGCTCCACATCCTCACCAACACTTGAAATTATTAGTGTTTGAAATTCAATTAAATTTTAGCTGTCTTGGTACATATGTAGTGAAAATGTATTGTAGTTTTTATTTATAATTCCCTGATGACTTAAAAGTTTAGCACATTTTCAAATGCCTGTTGACCATTTGAATATCCTTTTTTGAGAAATGCCTGTCTTTTGCCCATTTTTCTTTTGGGTTCTTGATTACCCTAGAAATAGATAATTTCAGTTGTTTGTTGGATTAAGTATTAAAGATATCTTTCCTAGTGTTTGGCTTGCTTCTTCACTCCTTTAATAGTGTGTCTTGATTAAGATAATTTCTTAATTTTAATAAAGTTATCAAATTATTCTTCTATGGTTAGTGCTTTTGTGTTTTGTGTAAGAAATCTTTGCCAAGAAGATATTCTTCTGTTTTCGTCTATAAACTTGACTGTTTTAACTGTTGCGTTTAGGTTTATGTATAGTATGTGGTAGGCTTCAAGGTTTATTTTCCATATAGAAATCCAGTTACAGTAGTGTTAATATTTTTTGAAAAGACTATCCTTTCTTTACTGTAATGCAGTAGTGCTTTTGTTGTAATTCAGGTGGCTGTTTATTCATAAATTTGTTTTTGGACTGTATTCTGTTCCATTGGTCTTATTGTGCCAGTGCTATACTCTTTTAATTATTATAGCTTTATAATTAGTCTTAATACCTGATAGTTTAAATCCTCTAACTTTTTTCTTCAAAATGGCCTTTGTTTCTCTTGGTCCTTTGAATTTTAGTAAAAATTTTGCACTTAGCTTGTCAGCAACCCCTTCCCCCCTGCCCAGAGCTGCTGTGATTTTGACCAGTTTGATGTGGAGTCTATAGATCAATTTGGATACATTGGACATCTTTCAATATGAGATTTCTAATACATTAATGAGGTTGTATAGCTCCAGATATTTAGACATTTTTATAATTTTTCTCAGAATGTTTCATTTTGTGTGTAAAATTCTTATACATCTTTTGAAAACTTTTTAGGGTATGATGTTGTGGTTATGTTTTTTAAAAGTCCTTGTAATTTATATGTACATACTAGACTATTTACGGATGACATGATACAGTATTTGAGATTTGCTTCTAAGAAGCCAAAGGGATGAGGAGGCATAGGAAGGGGCAGAATAGATGAAGATTAGCTATGTGTTGATAAAAATTGTTGAAACTGAGTGATGGATGTGTAGGATTAATTATATTATTCTTTTTACTTTACAATTTCCCATAAAAATATGTTTTAAAAAGTGTAATGATTGTAGTAGATTGAAATACACAAGTACGTAAGAATCTAAGAATTCACAATTCTTTTTTTTTTTTTTTTTTTTTTTGAGACAGAGTCTCACTCTGTTGCCCAGGCTAGAGTGAGTGCCGTGGCGTCAGTTTAGCTCACAGCAACCTCAAACTCCTGGGCTCAAGCAATCCTTCTGCCTCAGCCTCCCAAGTAGCTGGGACTACAG